>JAFFST010053363.1:50648-65383 GCA_022414735.1 Noturus placidus
TATATATATATATATATATATATATATATATATATATATATATATATATACAAACATACAGGTATATATAATAGAAATATATTTATATATAAATTAGAAATAATCAAATTGTCAGTCAGTTCTCTTGATGTTTGTGTATCACAGGTGGACTGTGATTTACAGATGTACTTTACTTTATACTTTATAAGTGAATGTACATTTATTCCGTTTTTTCCTCTTTGTAATCACAATAAATTGAATGTTAGCATCTCATTCTGACTTTCCCTGGATATTTGTGGGGGTAGTAGGGGGATGTCATGGAGGATTTGAGTGGCAGAGTGCAATGAACCGTCTCTTTATATAGGTGCTCTATAAGAGCTTTTTAAATAAGACAGAGGGATAGTTATACATAAACAGGTCATTTGGGTTGGTAATTGTTTCCCTGGTTGAGTACACCAGTGGTGAATCTATTTGAGTATATTTTACTCAGCAATTGTGTTTAAGAATTTAAGAGTTAAGTTATTTATAATCTCTGTTATGTTATACTTCTCTATATGTTATATGTTATAAGGTACCCTGCAGCTAACATTACTGAAACTGGCTGGCAAAGTAACTAATAGTTTGCATTTTAAAAACTGAAAATTGCACTCATAAACATTTTTTTATCTTCAGTAAACACTTTAGCTGTTCAAGGTCAGATGTAAGGCAGAAGCGCATGAATGAGAAGCCACAAACCTTTGGCCATGTAGAGTATGGTAGAGGTTAGCCTACAATATGTGAATTGCATATCTCTCAACAAGAAGTTAAGGTCTTGGTGCAGCATCTCATGACAGCTGAATTATAATGCACTATTAAAGAAAACGTTTCGTTCTGTTATGAGGTTGGTTCAGAACTAGTCAGGGCTTCTGAACAATTATCCTTGGAAAACATGTTTTTCTGCATAACAGTTTACATGTTGTTGACATTTATTAAGATGTTGCTGTTTCAACAGGCCTCCTATATGGGAGGGAAACAAAACTCAAAACCTTCCAGAACTACTGTGGTCTGGACCTTGGGGGGCCTTATATGTTATATGTGTGGGCGGAGTTAGGGAGGCATGTTTTTATATCCTGATGGGGTCCCCAAAAGGACAGGAATACCATATTCTGTCCATGTGTGTACTTTTGGTTGGTCCAAGCAAAGAAAACAGATTTTTAAAATGTATTTTATTTTAAATGCAGCTTTTATTTAAATAAATACATACATACATACATACATACATACATACATACATACATAAAAAATAAAAGTGTTCACTTGTTTACTGAAGTTAAAGTTAGTGTTAGGTTTAGGAGTAGGTAATTCATTAGCTGCATTATTATTCATGATGTCAGTGGAACGTCCTCACAAGGATAGTAAAACCAGAAGTCAGGCTTTGGCGCTTCACACGCAGCACACGCTTGCCTTGTCGCCTAGCAACCCGTCAACTTTAGCCTGACTGCTAGCTGCAGGTGTGTGAGAGGAGACGCTGGACGCAATGGCGGACCGAGGCCTGGGGAAAGCTGACATCGGGGCACTGAGCCCTGAACAGCAGGAACAATTGCACCAGTTTAAGGTACTCAGGATTCTGTAACCTATAAATAAATGTTTTATTTAAAAATAATAATAATAATAATAAAAGGTTAGCTTACAGTTCAAGAGATAAAGCGTTACATATGTAAGTGTCACAGTAGTTAATATATTTAGCTCTGATCCAGGTTTAGTAACTTACTTTTGTGCTTTTATAATCAATGTATAGATACTTAAATATAATTTAAGCAGTTTGTAGACTCAGTCGCACTATAATTAGTGATGTGTCGTTTATGGATCTTTTTTTAAAGAATCATTAAAGTGAACGAATTGATTCGTCACTGCCAGTGACGTCACTGGAGATTTATGAAGGGAGGAGATTTATGGAGCCTCTTTTAATGAGGCTTGGGCATACTCCCCCCAAATATTATTTAAAGCCACCAAAACATCTTTCTAGTCAGGTATATTTTAGAGTAACAATGAGTGTAAAATCTATAGAAATAAGGCTTTTTTTGGGGAAGTTAATGGTCTCATAAATTGGACTAGAGACTGATCTAATGTGATTTACTTAGAATATATCAAAATAACCATCCATCCAACACCAACAAAAGGTAAAAATGTCTGTACTGTGTAGCCAAAATACTTTTTGGATGTTATTTATTTAGAGAGTGAGTGAGTGAGTCAGTGAGACGGTAATCAACACTACATTACTGCACATTGTCTTTGTTATCTTTGATAATTACATTAACTATGTTTACATGGGCATATCGACATTATATTCATTATAATCGAGCTACTGTGGAGTCGAGCTACAGTCTTATTCGTCTGTTTGATTATATGTAAAGCCCAACCCCCCCAATACATTTTTTTGTTGTAGCGATGTCTCTGGTCACTGCCACACTGAGTCCTTCAGTTATCAGTCAAAAATATCCCGCCAGCAGATGCCCTGTGGTCACAAACCGACACCGATAAAATGAGCTCTAACTGTACAACTGTACACATAGGTGTGTCTAATAAAATGGGTAGTAAGTGGACACCCTGCTTAGTCAGACCAGCTGCCAAAACAAAGCTGTGTAAGTGCAGGCCGGTATAAAGGAAACAGAACTAACTGAATTTCTGAATTAGCACTACATGTATTTCACCTGCTATATGCTTGAGTGCTGCCGTGTGTGTATGTGTCCTGTCACAAAATACGGTGAAAACTTCCACACGACGTTAATAATGTGATTAAGGTGTGTACATGTCTGTAATGCACTTCCATAATACGACTAAAACAGGAATACTCCATGTCTTAATCCGATTTGTGTTTACTTCGAGTATGACTTTAGTAAGATTAAGGTTATCAGAAATCGCTTGTTTGCATGCTAGTTTCTAAATCAGAATATTGTCTTAATCAGGTTAATATCTGAATATTGCTGGCCATGTAAACATACTGAATGTGTAAGACCGTAGTAAAATCTTGGTACTCATACCATGCAAGATTCTGTACTCGCATCCTGTGCTCAAAATGGTTCATCAGGTCAGCTAGACAGATGAGCTCGAACATGTCAGCAGATCTGAAAGTGGTCAAATGTTTTTAATTGCAGAGAGTGTTGATTTCCCTTTGACATTTTCCCTTAGATCAAGACAAGAATAGCAAATGAAATGTATCTGAGAGCGCATCCAGAAGTGGAAATACTGCTGGATGATTTTCTAAGGTAACTATCCAGATGGCTATGAACAACATGTGGTGAGATTTGGTTCAGGAAATGTCCTCTTAAATAGTAAATCTGTATAGTATCCCATTAAAAAAGTGTGTGTGTGTGTGTGTGTGTGTGTGTGTGTGTGTGTGTGTAAAAATAAGTACACCCCATGGAAAGTGTTGGCTATTTTGACATATTTGGATAAGCAAACATTTGATCCTCTTAGAAACAGTGCCTATTAATAAAATTGATATACTCTATCAAATGACACACAAAATGTACATTTTGGAGTAATTTGCACAGTTTCAGATTAGTCAAATAATCAGTCACATGTAAAAAGTAAGTACATGCCTACATTTATCACGCCTTCAAATCCATAAAATTAGAATCAGGTCTTCTTAGATTGGGTACCAGTTATGAGAACCTGCTTAGGGAGTGCAGGTGGAACCGGTCTTATTTATACCCCTCTCATAGGGGTAATGTCTGGGTTCTTGTTCCTTTGTTATTGCGGTGTGAGGTGTCATCATGCCAAGATCTAAAGAGTTCTGTAAGGCCTTCAGAAAATGGTTGAGGATGCCTAGGAATCTGGCAAGGGATTTAAGAAGATCTCCAAATTATTTGAAATACATCATTCCACTGTAAGGAAAATAATCTACAAACGGCACAGATTTCAAATGACTGCTAATTGGGACTGGCCGTCCCAACAAATTCAGCCCAAGATCAGACCGTCTAATGCAAAAAGCAGTCTCCAAGAACATCAAAATTTTATCACAGTATCTACTAGTAGGTCTTGCAACTGTTGGTGTCAAAGTGCATGCTTCTAAAATCAGAAAGAGATTGCACAAATTTGACCTGCATGGTAGGCGTTCCAGGAAAAACCCTTTGCAAGACTACAGTTTGCCAATGAGCATATAGGCAAAGACGAGGCCTTTTGGAATAATGTGCTCTGGACAGATGACTCGAAGGTAGAGTTGTTTGGCCAGAGTAACAGCAGACATGTTTGGTGCAGACCAAAGACAGGTTATCAGGAGACGCACCTCATACTGTGAAGCACGGTGGTGGAAATGTTATGGTTTGGGCTTGCTTCGCTGCCTCAGGGACTCGACAGCTTGCATTCATTTACTCAACTGCATGAATTCTGAATCATATCAAAGACCCCGTCTGCTCGAAAGTTGACGTTGAACCAAAAGTGAACCTTTCAGCAGGATAATGATCTTAAGCACACTAGCAAATCCACCAAGGAATGGCTCAAAAAGAAGAAATGGAGGGTTATGGAATGGCCTAGTCAAAGCCTGGATTTGAATCCCATTGAAATATTGTGGGGGGATTTGAAACGGGCAGTACATGAATAGTTATATCATACACGTTCTGCCAAACGGTCAATCAAATTGATTGATGATTTAAGAAAGTGTATCAAATGATGGTGTATTAGCTATGATATGTGGATGTATTAATGCTGTCGATCTGTTTTGTGTAACTATGCTGTTAGAAAAAACACGATGATTGAATGTGGTAGGTGTATTAGAATTGTGGACAGAAATGAACAGAATGTTGTTTATGAAATAAGTGAAACATGTTGATTACATTGTTGAGAAAACACTGACGTGTATAAAATTTCTACAGTCCCTCGATGTTGTATGATACCATTGTTCTCTTTTACTGAAATGAAAACCCAAACACTTAAACGATCGGTGTTTGTTCTTTTTAGGAGACTGAGGTGACAATATGTCTGAAGAAATGAAAAAAATATTTATTACATACCTTCTAAATATGGTTCTTTAGGAGGTAAAAATGTTTAAAAGATGATGTTTTAAAAGAATCGTGCGTTTTGTTTAAACTATAAACAAATTGTTGGAAAATGGTTCATCAACAAAGATACTTGCACAGAACTGTTGCTAAATACATAAGGTTTTGTCTGTGGTTTGAATTCCCATGTCCCCACTGGCTGAGAGTCGAGTCGTATAAATTTATGATCTCTGGTAACACTGTTTGATCTGAATGTGTGATCTTTTCTGGCAGTTATCTGTCTGTGTGATATAGAGACATGTGATTTCTGGGGGTTTGCTGACCAGAATGCTGACAAATGTGTTTAAGTTAATGAATTAAGGAGAGAGTCGTGCGTCACAGTGCTTAAATAATGGTTAAGATGTTGTAGTTAAAACACAGAAGACACTTTGCAACTATCTGTTACAATGGCTGCTCAGAGAACTCCTAATACCTCTAGAAGAATGCTGCATATTTCACGAACAAGAGGCCCTATCGAAATGAGAGAGGACTTGACTTCAGCTCCAAGAAAAAAACTCAAGATGCCAGTTTTAGAATTTCTTCATGAAGATACTGTAAAGACGTTGTTTCATGAAGATATTGTAAAGACCCACGAGCAGGATGTCAACAACTCCAAAGATCGTCTCTTAAGTCCAAGGGTTCTTTAGGAGGTAGAAAAAAAACATTTAAAGACGATGTTTTAAGAGAAACAGGTGTTTCGTCCATACTGGTAAAAAAAAAAAAAAAAAAAAAGAAGAATGGTTGTACTCCAATGTGAAATAAATTGGTGGAAAAATAAAAAATATTTTAAAAATAAGATAAGTGAAATCAAATACTTACCACAAAAAGCAATTTCAGAATCAATTAACCACTTATACCACAAAATGTATACATTGTGTGTGGGTTAAAACTGTAAAAAGCACGGTTCACACCAAACTCTAACAAAATCATGTCCTAGGCATTTTCTGAACAACAAACCCATGAAACATACCCATCATCACTCTCTCTCACACACACACATGCACACTCACACATACTCAATGCCCAGTAGCGCGCGCGCACACACACACACACACACACATACACAACGCCCAGTAGCGCGCGCACACACACCAGTAGCGCGCGCACACACACATCAGTAGCGCGCATACACAAACATACACACACAACGCCCAGTAGCACACACACACGCATACACACACACCAGTAGCACACACACACACACATACACCAACATACTTGGGGCTATCAATCAATTTGACATAACTACTTACATACAAGAAAAACCTCAAACATCTTGCAACTGAAAGAATACTGCATGGAAGAGTGGTCAGAAATTCCAGCAAGCCTGGTGGACAATTATGCAAAATGCCTACAAGATGTTATTTCTGCTAAAGGGGACAATAATAGCTTCTGAGGCCAAGGGTGTACTTACTTTTCCACAAAAGAATGTCACCTGTTGATATTTCTGTTGAATAAATGATTGCATTGATGAAGTACTTATTTTTTCACATCACTGTATATAATAGGAACACCTGTAGACTTGATCATTTATGCAGATTTCCAATCAGCCAATCATGTGGCAGCAGTTCAATGCATAAAGTCATTGGGATACAGGTCAAGAGCTTCAGTTAACATTCACATCAAACGTCCGAATGGGGAAAAGTGACTTTAATCGTGGCATGGATGTTTGTGCCAGATGGGCAGATGAGTTTGAGAATTTCAGAGACTACAGATCTCCTGGTATTTTCACACACAAATGCCTGTTTACACAGAATGATAGCAAAAAAATGTTTTGAGTAAGGGACAGATCTGTTTGTGGAAACCCTTTGTTGATAAGACAGGAAAATGGGCAGATTGGTTTGAGCTTCCAGGAAGGATATAGTAACTCATATAATCACTCTTTACCACCATGATGAGCAGAAAAGCATCTCAGCATGCACAAAACATTGAACCTTAGGGTGGATGGGATGAAATACCGAAAGATCACTCAGCTGTCAGCGTAGAACAGGAATCTGAGGCTAGATGGGCACAGGCCAGAGTTTCCATTAGCAGATAAATACCGGATTTTGACCATTGCTAAATTCAAAATATCAGATCAAATAAAAAAATTGTCGGACACAATGTCCGATTAAAAATATTACCACGGTATATTCGCAATTTTACACCTAAATAAGGTCTCTGTGCAAATATTTTTTAGCACATACTTCTCTTGTAACATGTACTCTGATTGGCTCACATTAAAACAGTTCTGGACATTAACTGGATAATTGAAATGAATAAATTCCTTGTTAAATTATGCAGTGAGTGTATATATGCATTATACCTCCCATAATCTTTTGTAAATATATAAGATTCCACATTCATCAGTCATGTGTCTCACAGTTTAATGATTACAGTCACATGAGGTTACTTTTTATTTGATGTTTTTAGATGACAAATGCTTGCGAATTGTAACGCTTTAACACATTTAATAGTTTTTTGTATTGCTAAATAATCTTTCGTCCTCAGCATTAATTAATTCCTATAGCTGCATCAGGATCAGTACGTTTATTATTTTTTTAACATATTTTTATACAATTGTATTTGCCATTTTCTTTCTCTCTCCTTCTGTCACTCCTCAGAGATGTGTTTGTTAAAAGACCTACAGATGTCCGCGAATTTGCTGCAGGTAGGACATTTGATTTAATATCTCAAATATATTATACTAATATAATGCATAGACTTAGATGATGATTACTAATGTAAATTCTGTCTGTATTGGAACAGAAAGATGGTTATTTTTTTTATTTTGAGAGTTCATTAGCTGCTCATTAGAAGTCAGTGTGGTCACATAGTTGATTAAATGAAATTGTTTGACGGTGCTATGTCCACAGAAGACTGAAGCCATTGCAAAAGCCTGAGTTTTAGACGCTTGCAGTTGTTCGGTTTGACCTGTCCAGAAACAAGTATATCGATACAGACTAAATAGATTGTTTGTTTTTTTTTTTGGAAGAATAGATTTCTATGGAGAATTTAGCATAAGAATGCTACTCTTTCTAATCACAAAATGGCAGTTTGTTATTTATTTATATTTTATATTAGAGTATTGTTATTGTTATCGTATAAGTACAGTGAAATTTGGTTCGCAACTCCCAGTAGTGTGGAAAAGTCCTAAAATACACAAGACTAGGAAAACAATATAGGAGTGTATAGACGTGAAACATATAGGTTGACAGACAGCTGAAAGTTCGATAGTGCAGCGCATTCTATAAGAAAATAATAGCTGCACAGTGATTTTTGATGATGGTTGAGTTTCATATTCTATACACTACCTTGTTGTGTGTGTTAAAGTACATGATCAAGGATGACAACTGCGTAAATATGTACTAATAGAGTAATTGATTCGGTTGTGCTCGGAAGTTTGCACACCCCTATCATATCCCATGCAGAATCTGCAAAATCTTAATACTGTTAACAAAATAAGAGCGATCATAAAAATCCCATGTTGTTGTTTATTTAGTTCTGTCCTGAATAAGCTATTTCACATAACATGTTTACATATAGTCCACAAGACAAGTTAATTGCTGAATTTTAAAAAATTACCCTGTTCAAAAGTTTACACACGCTTCATTTTTAATAAATGGTGCACTTATATAGCGCTTTCATCCAAAACGCTTTACATTGTGTCTCATCCACCCATTCACACACACACCAAGGTAGCAGAGCTGCCATGCAAGGCGGTAACTTGCCATTGGGAGCAACTTGGGGTTCAGTGTCTTGCCCAAAGACACTTCTGTATGTGGAGTCATGTGGGCCGGGAATCGAACCGCCAACCCTACGATTAGTGGACAACCCTCTCTACCAACTGCGCCACAGCTGCCCCTAATACTGTGTCGTTACCTGGATGATCCACGACTCTTTTATGTTTTGTGATATGAGTCCCTTGTTTGTCCTGAGCAGTTAAACTGCCCAATGTTCTTCAGAAAAATTCAGAAGTACAAAGATATTGGCCCGCAACCACAGCAGGCGGGCTGTGGCGCAGGTGGTAGAGCAGGTTTTTCCATTAATCCCGGATGACTCCACATGCCGAAGTGTCCTTAGGCAAGACACTGAACCCCAAGTTGCTCCCAATGGCAAGCTAGCGCCTTGCATGGCAGCTCTGCTACCATGTGTGTGTGTGTGTGTGTGTGTGTGTGTGTGTGAATGGGTGAATGAAAATCAGTGTAAAGCGCTTTGGATAAAAGCGCTATATAAGTGCGCCATTTACCATTTACCAAACGCCACTGATCCACAGTCCTCTTACAGTAGTGACACAGGTCCCTCTAACACCACATCCGTAGCGTAAGTGTACTCAGTGCTACTAGCCCAGTTCACGCTAATGCAGACAGCGATGTATCCGAAGTTGAAACGCCAGTTCTTCACCAGTAATTCACAGAAAAAAAACATCAAAGAGGTGCAAATGTGATGAGAATCACTATAAACTAAACTATATTTCTTTGGGCTTTACATACGCAGACGGTGAAGAAAACCAAAAGCCACAGTGTGAATATGTGCAAACGTACTCTTTCATAACTGCATGAAACCTGCATTTCTGTGCAGATATTTAGAAATTTACTTTTTGCTAAATAAACCTCAAGAGCTTTTTGAAAGACATTTAATACAACTCAGGAGTAGTAAGACCCTTATTACAGCGTAGTAAAACCTAAATAGGAAGGGTCTGGAAGCATTCTACATGGGGAGTTACAGAGTGGCTAAGACGGGCAAACCCCATGCTATTGTGGAGGACTTAATTCTTCCTGCTAGGGCTGATATAGCTGGTTTAATGCTTGGGGGAAAGGCCACACAAAAAAAAAACAATACAGAGGATGTCATTGTCAGACAACACAGAGAGGGGGTACGTAAAAGGATATGAAATGCCTGGGGGGTTCATATTTCATATTTCTGGAAAAAAAAACGTCAGTAGGAACGGGAAAGTAAGGTGTCCATCTTGTACTAGCATGATGTCATGGTGCAGTAATTTGTGGGGAATATGCCATATGAGAGTTAGGAGGCACTAAAATAAGCACTTAAGCAAGTTCATCAATGAACTTGTGGTAATCAAAATAAACTGTAGAATAGTATTTGACACTTTTGCTGCTTGAAGTTAAAACTATGGAAGCAAGATCTCTGGCATGACTTGACAACAAATGGCTGTGGTTTAAGCAACAAGACAAATACATTACTTTCTGCAGAATCCTGAAATCTGTTAGCATGCGATCCATGGCGACTTGGAAGTATACTTTGTTGCTCCATTAGCTACTTTGAACGAACAAATATGCTATATTTTGCATCCTTAATGGCTTATTATATGTGTATAGACAAGCAGTTAACTGGCCATCCTTAGCGAGTTATGCCATGAATCACTCTAATGGTTTGGCTGATTCATGCAGGAAGTCTGGATGAGTGCATATTGAGTGTTTTGCTGATGTGATTCTGAACCCTTTTTAGTTTTACTATTAGTTCTCTTGCTAGTTGAGGGACTATGGATTGACTGATGTGCTAATGACAATATTTGCAAACACAAATTATAAAAGGTATACATCTCTTCTTTTGTCTTTCAGCAAAAAAAGAGGGAGAGTAAGGATTTTAGCAACTTGACCAACCTTATAATTGCAATATTCGTTTATGTCCCAAAGCATCCTTGATCACTCATGCACATATTGTCTTACGTTTAAGGCAAAAAACGATTTACTTAAGAAAATCTATATGTGCTATTGAACATGCAAAAACCCATTTGTATTCCTGGATTCTGTCCTACATAAGAGTTTTAAAGTCCAATTTTCCTCCAGAGCTCTCAGCTTGGTTTGTTCTCCTACACATCTAAAACTTAAAAAAAAGCTAAAGATGATTTCACAGATTTCCTAGATTTAGTAAAAACCACTGGTTTTGCAAAATATTGAATAGTAGCACTAGTTATTTAAGCACAGCACCTATAATGGCACCATCTATCTACCTATCGATCGATCGAACAAATCTGTGGTTCTAAATTCTTCAATGTGTTGCTAAGATCCCAAAACCAACCTATTAGAATAAACCTGATTCAGTTGTTACACCATGAATCATGTATAGGATTCTTGGTTGTGTGCCATCTCACATACTGTATGTTCATGTGATCATCAACACCTGAGAGCTAACAACAAATACTATTATTTTTTTTCAGATCACTTCAGTGATCCAGACCTACCGAGGAAAATTCAGCTGCAATTGGAAAAGAAGGCTTCTGTGAAAATATGAAGAGGTTTTAAAATATGTGTCCCATAAAACAATGACAAACACATTGCTTTTGTTTAACATGCTATCATTTCATACTTGGAACTATTATGTAATTAGGTTTTATCAGAGGAGAAGACGCTGGCTCATTTGTTAAATGAGACTATGGGGACGTAAACACTATGGAGATGAATGTCAACTCCACTGAACTGAACAAAATACCACAACCAAGTGTTACTATAGTCACATTCACTGCACACACACATTCTAAAAGCTTTTTTCTTTCTGTTAAAACATTATCCCACCATTTTGAACACATCGTTGCCAAGTGCTCGCATCAATCTGAGATTTTATTGTCTAAACATAGTTAAGTGTAAATATGCAACATTCTGGCATACAGAAAGTGCATACCTTCATCCCTATGGATTGTGAAATATGATCTTAAGATACACATTTTCTACATAAATGTGAATAAAAAAAGTTACCACCTGTATTCCTAATATCCTAAATGGTATCAGATTATCCATCCAGAATTACTGGCACCCCAGGAATGAGCAAAAATGTGTGTATACACACACACACACACACACACACACACACACACAGTGCTGTGGACAAAGTATTTGCCTTTCCTGAGTTCTTCTGGTTTTGTGTAACTCTCATACTAAATAGTTTTAAATCTTCAAACGAAATTTAACATAAAACAACATACCTGTTACCCATGGGAAAACTGGAGATCAGTCTTTCAAAGCACTGTGGTGTAATTTCGGTCCACTCTTCTTTGCAGAACTGCTTTAGTTTAGCTACACTGGAGAGTTTACAACCATGAACTGCGCAGTTGCATTCCGGCCACATCATCTCAGATGGTACGTCAGAATTTTGACTAGGTCACTCCAAAACTTTAGTACAGCTTTTATTGAGCCAATCTTGCTGCATAATTCAGTTGCGCTCGAGTTTCACCTTAAAGACTGAAGACTGGACATTCTCCTTTAGAAATTTCTTGGTATAGAGCAGAATTCATGTTTCCTGTGATAGTCTGGCATACTGAAAGTGCATTCTTTCATCTCTATGTATTGTGAAATATGATCTTAAGACACATGTTTTCCACATGTGACTGGAAAATGTTACCATCTGGATTGCTAATATCCTAAATGTTATCAGAATTATCCAATCCAGACTGACAGGCACCCCAGATATGAGCAAAAATGTATGTGTGTTGTGTGTTTGTGTGTGTGTGTGTGTGTCTCACATTTTTGCTCATATCTGGGGCACCTGTCAGTCTGGGGCGCCTGACATTCTGGATAATTCTGATATAATTTAGGATATGGACACTCACACACTCACACACACACACACACACACACACACACACACACACACACACACAGAGGATTGTGGTTTATAGGCTTTGCTGGAATCTATGACTCACTCAGTCTGCTCAACAAACACTATTTTTGCACTATGGTATTAAAGTATCCAACATGTTTCCTGTTCTGTAGGCACTGTATAGCCAATACTCTATTTAGCTTTGTGAGATGTTAGCATTTTTTATTATTAAAGATTCTTCATTTTTTATGAACACTTCGAAATAACTGTCTTTAAATCTTGATAGGTAGCACTCAGATATTCAAAAGCACTCTTAAAAAAAGCTACTGTGGCTTGGAGGGCAGCAGAACATTTCAAAACGACCTAGCTGTATTAACCAGTTAGTAAGGCAATGGAGTATGATATAAATCCAACTGATTATACAACTATACACCTGATTTAGTTATCAATATACAGTGCATCCGGAAAGTATTCACAGCGCTTCACTTTTTCCACATTTTGTTATCTTACAGCCTTATTCCAAAATGAATTAAATTCACTATTTTCCTCAAAATTCTACAAACAATACCTCATAATGACAACGTGAAAGAAGTTTGTTTGAAATCTTTGCAAATTTATTAAAAAATTAAAACGCACATGTACATAAGTATTCACACCCTTTGCCATGACACTCAAAATTGAGGTGTCAATAAATAACTATCAAAAACTGTATTTTGTGTTAACTCAGGTTGTCTTTGTTTTATCTTAGATTTGTATTTAATTTCTTAAACAATTTAGTATGAGATGTACATAAAAACAGAAGAAATCAAATACACAGTGTTTGTGTGTATTATTAGAAAAACACCAGCAATAAGTTATATTTTAAGCTACAGGGATACTGTATTTTTTTATTATTATTATTATTTGCAAACACTTTTTAAAGTAGTGCAGTTTCTTTCTACAAAATACAGGTTTTATTCTATTAATATTTTATGATGCCTGCCTTGAAGAGGTTATTTTCCCCAAGAATGACAATATGTTTGCAAATCATTTAAAATGCTATTTAAGAGTGCTAATGGCTGTGGCACATTTATTTTCGAGATAAAATGCTATTAATTGAACATTTTTGTCCAAAGCACTTTACAACTGTGTCTCATTCACCCATTCATACACACGGTAGCAGAGCTGCCATGCAAGGTGCTAACTTACCATCTAACTTAGCAACTTGGGGTTCAGTGTCTTGCCCAAGGATACTTCGGCATGTGGAGTCATCCAGGCTGAGAATCGAACAGCCAACCCTACAATTAATGGACAACCCGCTTTACCAACTGAGCCACAGCTGCCCCAATATGTCAATAAATGAAATATAACACCATATCAGTGTCTTCTGTCTTTCTCATTTGGCCATTGGTATGGATGAATGTGTTCTTTGCTCAGCTCACTCAAGGATGAATCATTAATATCAGGTCATAAATAAGCCTTAATAAGTCCCAGAGGGACCTGCCTGGACACGTCATGTTCATTCAAACATCAACGGGGCTAATTGTACTTGCGTAATTGAACCTGAGTGACTTTACAGTTCCCTTGTATAAAAACCCCGTTTGAACTGTTCCATATTTTGCAATGTGGTATTCAAGATTTTACAATTTAATTTTTTTAAAGGTGCAATTTTTTTTTAAACCACCTTTGGCTTAAATTACAACTGCAGTCTTCTGTTATATGTCTATCAGGTTTACACAGCTGGATCCTGATATTTTTTTACCCATTCTTTTTGCTAAAATTGCTCATGTTCTCCAAAACTAGTAACCTTGGGTAAATAGCAATTTTCAATCAATGCAACAGATTCTCATTCATAGTGATGTCTCATTCATAGTGATGTTGGAATGTGAGCTGCCTCCTCAGTGCCAATTATTTTTCAGACTGGTATAGATTTACTTCTAAAGTTTCTTCTTGCTCTATCCATCTTGCCCTCAACCCTGACAAGATTTTGAGTGCCTGCTGATTAAAAAAACAAAAGCAGCCCCACAACATGATCCTACAACCACCATGTTTCACTGTGGGGTGATGTTCTCAGGCTGATGAGCAGAGTTTGGGTTTCCCCCAAATGTACTTCTTTGTCCCAAGGCCAAATACAGTGCCTTGCGAAAGTATTCGGCCCCCATGAACTGTTCGACCTTTTGCCACATTTCAGGCCTCAAACATAAAGATATAAAACTGTATTTTTTT
>JAFFST010053363.1:84915-99550 GCA_022414735.1 Noturus placidus
CACAGAGACATACACACATTTGGCTTATCCTTGATATGTGAAGGTCCTTGAAGATGAGGACCTTCCATTGGCATAAATATTAATGCAACTAATTAATGCCATGTCTACGTCTAACCTTAACCTCAGAAACCAAAAAGCAGCCTTTTGGCTCGTTTTTTTTTTTTGTTTGTTTGTTTGTTTGTTTTATGAATAAAAGCTATGGTTTTTGTTTAAAAAAAATAAAAACACTGTCAGATATTTGTTTAGATAGTGGAGAAATTTGGTCCTCACAAGGATATAAAAACATGTGTGCGCACACAGACACACACAGCAAAAGATTTGCATGTTTTTATATCTTGCTGGAAACCAAATGTACAAATGATATCTGACTGTTCCGACCTTGTGGGAATTTCATATTAAAACTGATAAAATTATTATTAAGAACATCTCTAAAAGCTAAATTTCATTTCAGTGTCCGAATTTTCTTGAATTCCAAAAACAAGCACTAGCCTCATCTCCATTGTTCATATCTCCGCAGGGTAAGAACGCATCTGCAGTGTCTGCAGCGGAGATCTTATCTTTGGGGCCACTTGTGTGTGAATTGGAACCAGCCTGGATCTCCTCTCTGAAACCTGACACTCTAAACTTCACTGTGCAGGCCCTGGCGTCCTGTAAACACATTCCCCAGCCTTACAGAGGACCTCTATTCACTCTTCTCACAAATTTCTATGGGTAGCGTTGTCCCCTGCCTTACAGACACCTCTATCTATAGACCTGTTTATGCCTCTCTTATTCATAACTAGCTGTGTAAAGCCTGCAGCAGCAGCTCGTGACTATAGAGTTTCGTGTCGCAGGACAACCTAATTAATGACAGCCTCAAACAACATTAAGTTGAAATGTTCTCACTTGAATTATGCTATAGGCCAGTGGTTTTCAAAGTGGCGGCCGCCAGGGGGCGCCGGGGCTCCTCAACAATTTGGTGTGAAATATAAATAACTACATGATTTTCTCTCTCATTCTCAGCCAACCACACACACACACACACACACACACACACACAATCAATTCCTAATCCAATGTAATGTAAAGATGCAAGTTGTAATTATTAATTAAAAGGGGAGGGGGTATATTCAGAAGTCTGTATTTTTAATGTGTTTTAAAGACATCTTGCAAAAGGGGGGCCTCAGTCAAATGTTATTGCAATTTGGGGGTCCTTACCCTGGAAAAGTTTGGGAACCACTGCTATAGGCTACTATCTAGTGGATTTTTAGAGTGACCCCGTAATAGGCAGCTGAGCGTCGACAAACTGCTCATTTTGAGCAGTTTTAGATGTACCTGGTGCATACACATTTCTGTGTAGACATTATCCACGCCATAATCCCTCTTTCCCACTCCCAATCTTTGGAATATATTGTATCTTACAATAGAAATGGTTTTGTACATCATAAGACACACTGTATGCACTTCATTAGAATTAATTCCAATTATTTGCTCTAAAACAAGATCTAGATGGACAAATCTGGCAACCCCATTAACTGTCCTGTCTGCTGCTTCTTGTAGAATTGTACAACTTGTAGAAAAGTGAACAAATAAATGGAACGTCAGCTTAGAGCTGTCAAATAGGTCATTAGTACTTCAACAGAATATATGTAGTTGTTATTGAAGACATTATAAAAATTTGTATTTGTTGAATAACTGAGATAAATGGTGGGGAAACTATGCCCTCCTTGCAACTATGGATGAACCCCCACTGCCTGAAAGTTTGTGTAAAGCTTTGCTGTAGTGTGTGGGCTTCCAAAGTAATCCATGTCGTGCTGATACATGTGATATCACACTAATCAACCATAACAGTAAAACCACCTGCCTAATATTGTGTAGGTCCCCCTTGTGCCACCAAAACAGCTCTGACCCATCAATGCATGGACTCCACAAGACCTCTGAAGGTGTGCTGTGGATTCAGGCACCAAGACGTTAGCAGCAGATCTTTTGAGTCTTGTAAATTGTGAGGTGGACCTCCACGGATCGGACCGGTTTGTCCAGCACATCCCACAGATGCTCGATCGCATTGAGATCTGGGGAATTTGGAAGCCAAGTCAACACCTTGAACTCTTTGCAATAATCCTCAAATCATTCCTGAACAATTTTTGCAGTGTGTCAGGGAGCATTATCCTGCTGAAAGAAGGCACAGCCATTAGGGAATACCGTTACCATGAAGGGGTGTACTCGGTCTGGAACAATGTTTAGGAATGTGGTACGTGTCAAAGTAACATACACATGTATGTCAGGATCCAAGGTTTCCCAGCAGAACATTGCACAGCACATCACAGCCTTCGCTCCCCAGGCTCATCAATGAGCCTCGGGAACCTTGGGACCGTTTTTGGTAGGTACTATCCACTGCATACTGTGAATATTCCACAAGACCTGCTCATTTGGAGATGCTCTGACCCAGTCGTCAAGCCATCACAATTTTCCCCTTGTAAAAGTCGCTCAGATCCTTACAGTTGCCCATTTTTCCTGCTTCCAGCACGTCAACTTCTAAAACTGACTGTTCACTTGCTGCCTAATATATCCCACTCCTTTCCAGGTGCCATCATAATGAGATAATCAATGTTATTCACTTCACCTGTAAGTGGTTTTAATGTTATGACTGATTGGTGTATTACCTGCTTTTGGCTTAATGTAATATTTTCGATTTATTACATGTGTCATTTCAACTAGGGCCCCATCTAATTGGTCAGAGGATGTCACAAAGTCCCTGGGACCCCTCGTCTTACTGAATGACAATGCCCTTGAGGCATTATCTTTTAAGGTGAGTATTGATCTCAAGCTGCTCTGACCTCATTTCCACTGTCTTGGTAGATCTGCAGAAAGATCCAGTATATTATTAATAACATACACGTTGAGCCATTTTCGCTTCTTCGCTTTCATGCGCTCTTTTTATCGTTCATATATTCCTATTCTTTTCTCACTGTTGAGATTGATCGTTTAACCGCTACACTCACCTCTCCTCTGTAGAGCTGGCTGAAGAAATCTTTGTCAGATCTGCAACACAGCATGGAGGCTGAGTTTGCAGGTGTGGCCCCAGAGGAGTTCCGTGCCTGGCCCGATTTGTCAGCCCTCCAGCGCAAACTCTTTCAGCTGAAAACTAAAATCACCCAGCAGCGGCGCAGGAGAGACAGTGGGTTCATACAAAATAGTATACCAAAAAGTTATAATCATTGTTCCGTATGGTTTGAATAATCGTGATTTATTCTTGGATCTGCCTGCGATTGTGCGTGTGTGAGATATCACGCACATTCAGATTCATATGTTATGCAAGTATAAGAAAATGCATGCTGTATTTTTTGTTATTATGGACTGTAAAGTTTACAAAAAGTATATTTTTTAAAAATCCTCATGAGCGCTTATGCCTAGCATTCAATCTTTTCAACTACTTTTCATTAAAAGACAGAGCAATGAATGGCATTCTTCCTTCATCTTTCCTCTGTAATCACTAGCACTAGTACCTACTCTGCCAATGATCGAGGATCTGAGGGAAGGAAATGTGCTCTGGAGTCCTGCTCAACTGTCCAGCATGACGGCCCAAACATATAGTTACGGCGCATCTATCCTGGGAGAGATACGCAGCTATAATATAGAACAACTGACAGCGCTAAGAGACAAAGCTATAGAGGTACACACCAGATGCAGCCAATACGGCGAGGGATCAGTCAGTATTCATACAAAATATTACGTTGCATATACCATAAAAAAAAAAAAAAACAAGTATTTTGAAAGCACAATTCAGGTGTCTTTGTATATAATAGTATGAAAATCTTTAAATAAAACATATTCCAAATATGTTCATGCTTACAAATCATTGTATTAAGGACATGTAATTATGTATGTTTGAAAATAAATGTGTTGCTTAATAAATCCTACCAGCTGTACCTTCGTTACTTTGCAGGCATGGGGCGATGTAGCGATGCTTAACGAATCTAAGATCGTGGAGATGGGTTGTGTGTCTCAGAGTTTTGATGCTAAACAGCTCCAAAACCTTAGCATCACCTCACTGGATACACTGGAGCTTCTGTCCGTCTGCCAGTGGAACCAAACACAAGTAACCTACACTACACTATTAACTGCTGCTAGGAGTAGACGTCGTACCACAGCAGTAACTGTGACATATGGAACGTTATATTCAAAAATTAGAACTATGAGTGTTAAAACTAACATGGAGCTCGATGTTGTGGTTCCTGCAGAAGGAAGCAGTCTTGCGTGGCTTTGTAACAAGAACTGGAATGAAAATGGCTAAACTCGGTGCACTTGAGATGGCAGGCCTGGGCCAGTTTATCTGTGGACTGCAGCACAACGAAACCGAGCAGCTCAATGCTACAGAATTCAAGTGAGATTTGAGCATCAATAAAGCACAGCCAATTCTGATAAACACAACCGTGCTTATTACTCGGTGCTCTGTATGCTGAAAGTCTGTTTTGCTGTGAATCAGGGATGCTGTGGGAGATGTAGGCCAAGCTTCCTGTCCTCTGAGTGTCTTGGAGTGTTTGAAGAAAAAAGCTGTTGCTGCATTCGGCGACCCAAAAGGCTGGGGCGAAGCTGACGTTAGCGTCATGGGCAACATAATCGGTCCGTTAACAGTAAACAACTTGAGGAATAATTGCACAAAGTTACTTAATGATGTGTCCTGGGACCAGAAAATTCCTTCGGGACCTTACCATTGTCACGTTAAGTGTATACAAGTTGGTTAGAACAAATAACTGTAGGTAATGTTACAATTCACTTCGCCTTAGGAAAGTTTTCGTTTTGTTACTTGTAAATATGTCATGTTAAGTGCATTTCGGCATCATAATCTTATTGATCATGCATAATTTCCTGTATGTAGCTGGTCTGAATGCCACCGAGCTGGGATACCTAAGCACTTCAGTTCTTCCGTTCATCCGTCAGTCTGCCATCGCTCTCATTCCTCCTGAACGTCTGACGGTGAGTCGCCCTGCCTTCCTGCACTGACAGTCCAGTGTGTAGTACTGCCCTGCTTTTCACAGTTATAGTACACAGCAAACATTTAAAAATATAGCACCTATTTTTACAATCATTCAACTTTGAGATGTTCCACTTCAGACAGGTGGTGTGAACTGCTTTCCTTAGATTAATTTACCACCCTCCCACACAAGCGTTTGTCAGAGGACATTAGACAGTTCTGCATATCCAGCCATAAAGATTGTTTCAGCTATTAATATTTATGTGGCCTTTAAAACAAAAAAACATTTGTCTTGGGGTGCTTGTATTATCTTTTGATTGCATACAGTGGAGGAAAAAAAGTATTTGATCCCCTGCTGATTTTGTACGTTTGCCCATTGACAAAGAAATGATCAGTCTATAATTTTAATGGTAGGTTTATTGGAACAGTGAGAGACAGAATAACAACAAAAACATTCAGAAAAACGCATGTCAAAAATGTTATAAATTGATTTGCATTTTAATGAGAGAAATAAGTATTTGACCCCTCTGCAAAACATGACTTAGTACTTGGTAATGACTTAGTAATTACTTTTCATTTACAATGCCTTGGCTGAGGGAAGGAGGTTCTCACCCAAGATTTGACGGTACATGGCCCCGTCCATCGTCCCTTTGATGCGGTGAAGTTGTCCTGTCTCCTTAGCAGAAAAACACCCCCAAAGCATAATGTTTCCACCTCCATGTTTGATGGTGGGGATGGTGTTCTTGGGGTCATAGGCAGCATTCCTCCTCCTCCAAACACGGCGAGTTGAGTTGATGTCAAAAGAGCTCCATTTTGGTCTCATCTGACCACAACACTTTCACCCAGTTGTCCTCTGTTGTTCATTGGTAAATTTCAGATGGGAATGTATATGTGCTATCTTGAGCAGGGGCACTCCAGGATTTCAGTCCTTCACAGCGTAGTGTATTACCAATTTTTTTCTTGGCGACTATGGTCCCAGCTGCCTTGAGATCATTGACAAGTAATTACTAAGTCATTACCAAGCACTAAGTCATGTTTTGCAGAGGGGTCAAATACTTATTTCCCTCATTAAAATACAAATCAATTTATAACATTTTTGACATGTGTTTTTCTGGATTTTTTTGTTGTTATTCTGTCTCTCACTGTTCAAATAAACCTACCATTAAAATTATAGACTGATCATTTCTTTGTCAGTGGGCAAACATACAAAATCAGCAGGGGATCAAATACTCCCCACCGTGTATGCTGTCCCTCAGCTTTAGGAACATAATCTACAAATTAAATGCATTATTATTAGTAGTAGTAGTAGTACTAGTATTATTATTAATAATAATAATAATAATAATAATAATAATATCTGTTATGAGCAGGCACTTTCAGTGAGCCAGCTAAAGGCTTTGGGTCCTGACAATGCAGCAGCGATAACAACGTCTCAGCGTGCCGCACTGGGAGTAGAGCAGAGAGCAGCCGTAGATGAAGCAGTGGGACTGGCGGCACAAAAGTCTGAAATCACAACCACGCTTCCACAGAAAGGAGGTATGTGAACTACAAAAGCAATTAGGGAACCTAAATTGATGCATAAATTTATGATTAGATAGTAAATATTGAATAATTCAAATCTTTTATGCACTGACTCCAAATCCAGCACACTGCATGATGAACACAAATACCATGGAGCAAATAGGCAAGCTATAAAGAGTAAAGAAAATACCGTACACTACTGACCGTTAATGGAACTCTCAGTGAAGACTGTAAATAATTTTTTATTTTCAATAATGAATTGCAAGACACTGCAGGTAGAAATGAAAATTTTTGGTAGTAATAAAAATATCAAAAGAGAAAAATATTTTGGGTTTTTTTTCACCATTTCGGGCCACTGAATTATCAGAAACGTTAAGAAAGCTCCATCCACTCTCCACTATCACGTCACAGATCCCTGAAAAGCTTGTTTCCTGATATGTACAGTATGTGTCGTTATGGTATACAGGTCAGTTTCCTTTATAAACTCCACAACTAGGGTAGAAATACATTAAATAATTCATAACATTTTTTCTCAAAATCGCAGGCGTTTATCTATGAATCTATACAAATCTCAGTTCATGAGCATTTTAGTCATGGATCCCCCCCTCATTCATGGAATTTCATACTAATAATGGCTTTATTTATTTATTTTTATCAACACTCCATGTTATTTCATTTTCCTTTAGAATAACAATATTCCAACAAACATTTCTGTAAATACTGTGAAACATTCTAACAATCAGAAGTATGCAAGTTTGTGCATATTTAAGTAGATGAAGCCTTGTTTACTTTTCCAATCTACAAGAATATTAGCAATCAACTGGCAAAGACTGATTGTTCTAGCTGTTGTTTAAAAAAGAAAATTACTCTACGACCTGTAGTGTCTTGCCTTAATGTGGGCTTTAACTATGTCAAGAAATCCGGATATTTTGATTATGCAAACTGCCCCCCCCCCCCCCCCCCCCGAGTCTGTACATACACACCCCTTTCCCTACCTGCAGAACCTTTATTTGCTTGCTACAAATTAAATGATTTCTAAAAGCAAACATGTTCATTGCCATTCTTGCTAATATGAGGTCTCTCTCTATGTTTTATCCAGGGGCACCAAAACAAAGCAAACAAAGCATGTTGGGAACCGCAGTCCTTCTGCAGTCCCTTGCATTGCTGTTGCTGGGATATATTCGCTAAGAAGCACCCCAGTGAAAAGCTAGCTGGAGATATCTATATCTCAATCTCCCAGATTGAACAGCATTTATGTGCCTTTAGCTTATTAGCTTAGGTGACCATGTACAGAAAATGTTATATAGCTGTCATATAATCACTATAGAAGCAATGAATCCACCTGATAAGGGGTGGGGAGGGGGCATTGGCTATATTCCACCGACATGGACCTTTACAGTTAGTTCTTATACAACTATTTAATGCTCAGTCTAGAGGAGTGCACCATAGTGATTACATGGCAGTTTGATCAAGATTGGTCCCCGATTTCTTGTTTATGGGTATACATTTATTTTTATTTACTGTCTTCAGTTAGCAGTATCTTAGTAAAGACTGCTGCTTAAAAATAAAAAGGTAATATGATTAGTCAAGAGAATAGGGCAGAATTTCAGGGACTATAACCATTTCTCAGGTACATTTCAGTGAGCATGTCACTCACATGAAACCTGCTTTAGGATACTTGTACATTATATACATATAAATATATTTAATAGTCCTATCGCTAATAATAAAAACTATCAGATGGAAGATTATATTAGTATATTTTTGGTAACAGATTTATTTTGAGCCTTTTTGAGTTTCATTAAAACATTGATTAAAAGAGATTTCACTTATACTTGAATTAAATTTTGTTCAATTTGACAAATGAATGTTCTCATCTCTTATTAACCTGGATATTGATCATCCATACTAGAGCCTGAGCTTAAATAAAATAGAAATACAATACAAAAGTAATGTGACTTGTGATTTTTATTGACAACTGCCAACAAATTGTGGAATGAAGATTATACAATTACTCTATTAAGTCCTCAAACAGGGTGGTTTGGGAGAATTAAATGTAATTACATGTAAATAATATATTTCCTTTTTTTTTTCAAACAAGGATTGCTTTAAACAATTGCTTTTAACTCAGATAAAAATGGGCTGCGAGATAAATAACGGCCAAAACAAAATGAGCCGAAACTAAAGATAGATTTTCCCCCTAGAACTTCAGGATCCTTCTGAGCTGAGCCATAGAGTAGAAGAAATGTTAACACTGGGCCTCTTTTGTGCCAAACCAAACTAAAATGTTCCACTGGATTTACAAAAGTTTCAGAAATGCTGATTTTCTTTGTACTTATGTACAACAAACTGTAAAGTGCAAAGTGCTTTTCCAACACGGCTCATCTGCGTTTAGTGACACCCACAGAACTCCATAAAAGCTCAAGTTTACAGAGGGCTGGAAACACGCGAAAGGCAGAAATGGAAAGTATTTTGATTCACTTTTCATCTTTTTGAGGGGAAAAAAATAAATCAGACCGGTCTTTAATCATCTCCATTTTGTTTATGGCTTACAGCTATGCATGAACCCGTCCCATGCTCCATTTATACAGTGCCAATTCTTTTGTTATAATTGAATGAGTTTTATTAGTCTTAATGTATAGGTTTGTGTTAGCTCACTTTCTTTATTTTTCATATTCTTTAATTAATGCCAATAATATGACTTGGTTTCAGGAAATCTTCTCGGCTGTGTTTTCTTAGTCCCTGAACTAGTGAACTGTCATGAGGACGTGTTTTCATGTCCTCATAATAGTCCATGCAAATTATACGATTTGAAGACGAGGTTTACATTAGTTGGTCTTCTAATGTGTAAATTTACACACACTCAGAAGCACGAGTAGGATACATGTGTTTTTCTGAAATTACAGGAGATTCATGAATACCAAACTGCATTTGTAAATGCTCCTTCACACATTTAATAAATAAATCTGTAAATATCCAGCTTGAATAATGAGGCCCAGTGTATGAAATTTCCTGTCTACAGCACTTCAAGCAGCCCAAAAAGAACCCGTTTCCAAACGTTCCTGAATAATCATTTAACAACAGCTTAGTTAATGGTATCAACACAATGACGAGAGCATCATTTGGTGTAGGCCAAGCCCTAGACAAAAAAACAAAAAAGAAAAAGAACCATGTACTTTCATCAGTCTTTAACCCTACATTTCTCTCACACATGCACACAACTACATTTTAAAGCTGCTTCTTGATTCAGACAGCACTGGATCCCAGAGTAATTCGTCTATGGCTTTAACATATAAAATTAGTAAATGCGCATTAGTAAAGTCTATTAGAATTGTCTTGCCAAGACAAAAAGGCAACCATTTGAAAAGCACATAATGAAGCCCACTCGGATGATTAAATATCTTTTAATATTAAACCATCTAGACTGACTTAATGACAACTAAAAACAGAATCAGGAATAAAGGTGTAACTCATTAGGATTACATAAACTGTGACATAAACTCAAGTTATACAGGGTTTTTCCCATTGGAATATTGTAATAACATTAAAATACATAATGCATCTGTAAATATTAATAGGTAAGGCTCAGGTGAGTGCACAGGGCTAAACTGAAAGAACTAAAAGTCAAGTTTAGTTCGGTCTAAAACCTGCACAGGAAATGAGCCTGGATGTGTCCCTGTAAAATTTGAGGTAAGCCTGTGATTTGCCATATAGCCTGAATCCCCTCCAACATTGGCTACGTTTACATGGACAGCAGTAATCTAATTATTGACCTTAAACTGATTAAGGTGTTTACATGAGTCGCTTTTAGAAAACTCCTGTCATGTTCCCGTTTTACATGTTATAGAACACAATTAAATTAACAGCCCGCGTCATTACATCACCGCGCCACGCCATCCGCTGTACCCCAGAATTTCCCGTTTCAACATACAGTCCATCTTCATTATGGTACCGTTTACAGTTTTGACCGTTTTTATTTATTTTATACAGACGCTTTAAGTGCAGTTAATTATTTGTCATGCTGTACGTGCTAATAAACAACTGCTTGAAGCCGTGGGCTGCGTCTCAAACCGCGTACTAACCGTCTATATAGTAGCCGAGATACATGTATTTTTCCAGACTACAGGCCTATAGTAGGAAAGTATGTGGTTTGGGACACAGCCAAACTCTTTTGTTCGCCGTAAAATGCACTGCCGTGTGATCGTGTCCTGTTGCAAAATGCCGTGAAAATTCACACGAAGTTCATAATATAATTAAGGTGTTTACATATCTGTAATACACGTCCATAATACGACTAAAACAGGAATACTCCACATGTCTTAATTCGATTAGAGCTTAATTAGATTATGACCTTAATTAGATTAAGGTAAATAAAAATTGCTGTTTACATGGTAGTTTCTAAATCAAAATATGGTCTTAATCGGATTAAGAGTAGATTATTGTTGTCCATGTAAACGCAGCTATTGTTGTCCATGTAAACGCAGCTACTAAGAACTTCATCAAACAAATCAAGTGCTGAAAAAAGTACTGTTGGAAAGCTACGTACAGTGCCTTGCATAGGTATTCAGCCCTGTCGAACCTTTCTACATTTTGTAGTGTTACAACCTGGAACTGAAATGTACCTACTAAGGAATGCATGTAACAATTTTACACATTGTAGCCCATAATTCTGAAGTATAGTTTGCAATTTTGTTACTGTATAATTATCTACCCCACTTGATGCGTCACAATTAGCTGAATGGAGTCTGCCTGCATGCAAATAAAGTGTCATGTGATCTTAATATAATTCCACTGTTCCTGGAAGACCCCAGCTTCCTCACTAACACCCTCATGAAGATCAATGATCTATCAAACCAAAGCCAGGACAAAGTTCTGAAAAAGTATGAACCAGGGTCTGGTTATAAAATAAATATATATATATATATATATATATTCCTGTGAAAGTATTGGAAATGGAAGGCCAATTCTTTTGTTTTTGCTACATACTGTTGTTGTTTTGGTTATGCCCAATGTTTCTGCAATGACTGATTTTCCTTCTTTTCTCAGCTTCGGAATTGCTTACTTTTCTCCCCATATACAGCTCTCTGGTTTTCATGTTGGTTTATCCTTTTTTAACAACATATGCAGTCAGAACAGGTGAAAGCTAGGGCCCAAACCAAGAGTGGATGTTCAGAACCATTAACTGCTTAAATAACTTACCAGGCCACACCTGTCAGTCACCCATTCCAATATTTATGGTCACTTGAAAAATGGGTGGGTTCAAACAAAAAGTGCCAGTTTCAAAGTTGCTAAACACATCTAGACAAAAACAATAGAATTGGCCTTGTCATTCCAATACTTTTACAGAGGACTGTATACAGAGAGGTCCGAAAGTCTGAGGCCACATTGAAAATCTGGGATTTTTTTTTTAATGGAAATAAACAGAAGGTTTTAGAATTTTTAAATAATTTAAAACAAAGAAAGTAAATGTTCAGTATCTTGAACATATAATATTCACGATTCTGCACTATTTTTAAGTCCCTATTTACATGGAAGCAAATTAGTGATATTGACCATGATAACTGCTTTATACAAAAGGTCAAATTTTCCTCATGTCTAATCTCTTCTACTGAAGCAAGTAAGTGTTCAGATGAAACACTGATTGATTTGATCTCAAATGGTTCAAGGCTTTTGCTCAAATTTGTGTAGTTCATGTCATCTCAATTGCACATGGTCATTAAAGCAAAAAAGGGACGTACCAAATACTACCAAAGTCTGAAATTTAAAGTCAATATTTCAAAGATTCTACTAATGAAAATTTCATCCATCCATTTTCTATACCGCTTATTCTATTCGGGGTCACGGGGAACCTGGAGCCTATCCCAGTGAGCATGGGGCATAAGGCGGGGTACACCCTGGACAGGGTGCCAGTCAATCGCAGGGCACGTTCACACCCCCATTCATACACTACGGACACTTAGGAGGAAACCCCCGCACGGGGAGAGCATGCAGACTCCGCACACACGGTGAGAATCGAGCCCCAGACCCTGGAGGTGTGAGGCGAATGTGCTAACCACTAAGCCACCGTGCGCCCACTAATGAAAATGGTTGTATTAAATAAGAAACTCGTAAAATAGAAGTATTTTCACTAGTGGTCTCAGACAGCTGGACCCCGCTGTATGTATGATTATACATACATGCACACAAAACCTTAATGCATTAATGGTGCGCTGTGGGATGCTTATTAAAAATGGAAGGGATAAGGATAAGTGGATAAGGACGGCATTAATCAGAGAAGCAACCAAGAAGTCAAGGGAACCGCTCAACATGATGCTACCATTATCATGCTTCACTGTCAGGATGGGGTTCTTGGTTTGCTCAGCAGTGTCGAGTATCCACCAAACCCAGCACTTTGTGCCAAGACAGAAAAAACCTTTTAGAGAGCCTTTTCCCACATGTATTCTAACATTTATAATATATAATCCCAATTAATTTCTAGGTTGTAACACTACAAACTGTTGAAATGTTCCAGGAGCATTAATACATATGCAATCCACATTGTTGTTGTGAATGTGGATGCAGAGTGATTAAGGCACGCAAGATGAGTGTATAGTTTAAACACAGCACAGCAGGACTTCACATTTTGAACTGGCGCTTCTTTCAGCATTAATCGGCTTTATTTACTACTTCCCTTTTCTCAGGCCGGCTTCTCAGCTTTGTGGGCGTTGATGAAAGCCATTCCATGACTGCGGAAATGTGTGTTAAGGTCAGCAGCTTTGCTAAAGTGACGTCTACACACTTTGCAGCTAAGCCTGCCATCCCCTTCCTCTGCCGGAGTCGGTGACCCCGGAGACTCCGCCCCTTCCCCAGCATCGTGGTTCGCATTCTCGCGCTGCTCATCGCCATCTCGTACTCGATGACTGATGAAGCGATGGCGGGCAAGGGAGGAGGCTGATGTAAAGCACGCCCCACACTGCTGACATTGCACACCCTTGCCCCCTTCGCCACGGTGACTCTGGATATGGTGCAAAAACACCTCCTTGTCTTCAGAAACGAAGCCGCATGGCATGCAACGGAAACCCTCAGTGTCCTGCTTCTGAGCAGATCCTCCTCTCCTGCTTCGAACAAAGCTGAAATGATCCGTGCTATTATTTTCTTCTGGAGTCGCAGTGGCGACGGCTCCGTCTTGTTCGGAGGAGCTATCAGCTGGGTCAGTAAAGCGTGAACTCACCTGGAACCAGTGCAGAAACCCACACAAAGGCCAGATTTTACGGTCCATGTGAAACCACAAACTGTTTTATTCCTTGAACGTCTCAACTTGTATTGCTACCCTTCTGATATGTTCACAAATAGAATGTAAAAAAGTGACCCGCAAAACTGTTATGATGTTACTAAATTGGTGGAGAATAAATTATTTTAAACTGCCATTTTGCAGAGTGTAGGGCTGGCACTATCAATTACTTTATTATTAATCGATGGAAGTGGTCAACTAAGTACATAAGTGCTATATAAAATGTACTTCATTTTATCCTAAAATTATAACTGTTTTATTAAATTAATTGTCATGGATAGATAGATACACATACACAGTATCTCACAAAAGTAAGTACACCCATCACATCTGTGTAAATATTTGATGATATCTTTTCATGTGACAACACTGAAATAAAACTTTGCTACAATGTAAAGTAGTGAGTGTACAGCTTGTGTAACAGTGTAAATTTGCTGTCCCCTCAAAATAACTCAACACACAGACATTAATGTCTAAACTGCTGGCAACAAAGGTGAGCAAAGTGTTATTTCTTCAGTGTTGTCACATGAAAAGATATAATCAAATATTTACACAAATGCGAGGGGTGTACTCACTTTGTGAGATACTTACATATACTCATACATACATACATACATACACACACACACATACACTTTTAAATAATTTTAATAATGAATGGCCTTCCTGAAAATTCCTTGTCTCAGTTTAAAATAACATTTTTAAATAATTTGACAGATTTGCCCTAGCTTTTAAGTTAAAATCATGCATTAATGAAAACGGAATATAGTATTTAATGTTGCGATGTTCTAAAATCTTTTGTATTTTCATAATAAGAACGTGTACTTATTGTCAACGTGTAATTGTTTCTCAACTAAAAGTAGCATTATTTATATATATATATATATATA
>JAFFST010053363.1:129088-141162 GCA_022414735.1 Noturus placidus
AGAGTGTGGCACAAAGTGTCTTCAATATTGAACCTTTTCACAGTATTCTAATTTTCTGAGATACTGATTTGGGGGTTTTTCATTAGTTGTCAGTTATAATCATCAAATGAAAAGGAATGAACACTTGAAATACATCAGTCTGTGTGTAATGAATGTATACATTATACTAGTTTCACTTTTTGAATGGAATTACTGAAATGAATCAACTTTTTGCTGATATTCTAATTTTATGACCTGCGTGTGTGTTTGTGTGTGTATATATAATGTGTGTGTGTATGTATATAATTTTTTACTTTATGCAGTGTTTTCTTCAGATTATTTGCACCATTTAAATATTTGGATATGAAGATGTTTTTTTTTTAATATAAGTAATGATATTTACATGAGCGTGAAGTTTGTATAGTTGGTTCATTAATTTTATATGATGTTGTATGCAGGATGATAAGCGCAGTGAGTGGATCTATCGTGGCTCGACTCGCTTAGAGCCCATGTTCAACCTAAAAATGAACACAGCCAGCAACCAGGAGAAAAAGCTGGCCGGCCAGCAGCGCGTGCGGCCCAACATGGGTAACACATTGTTCCGTTGGATACATGTGACATGCGGGATTTTTGTTATTTGTGCTTATCGTTTTTAATTGTCTGATAAGTTCACTTTGCGAAGTTGATCTGTACGTGTTGTTCTGTATCTCTCTCTCTCTCTCTCTCTCTCTCTCTCTCTCTCTCTCTCTCTCTCTCTGTGTGTGTAGGAGCTATGAGGGTTAAAGGCCCTGTGGTGCAGTACACTAATGAAAACAATATTCTAGCCAACCGCTCTGCAGTCACCCAGCCTACACCACCACGACCACAGATTACTGCTCCCTCCCAGCCCATCCGCACTGAGTAAGTACTCCTCCTATGTCGTGCAGAAGTAACATTACCCATGGCACTTCACTTCTCTCTATTAAAGGTATAATTCACACAAAAATGAAAATTGTCATCAGTTCCTCACCCTCATGTCGTTCCAACCCTGTAGGACTTTCGTTCATCTTCGGAACACAAAGGAGGATATTTTTAATGAAACATGCGCGATGCCTTGATGAACTTCTAGGAGCATGAACGTTTTGGTTACATGGACTGCCAATTAGAGGGACAGAAATTTCATTAAAAACCTCTTCATTTGTGTTCTGAAGATGAACGAAAGTCTTATGGGGTTGGAACGACACGAGAGTGAGGATTTGATGACAGAATTTTCATTTTTGGGTGAACTATCCCTTTAACTGTATGCCCCAGATGTCAATTTACTACCACTAGATATGCCTTTGCTTTATAGGACTCAGATGGCTAAGAAGAGTACGTCCCCTTATATCCCTGCCGCTCGTCAGATTGTTACCACTGACCTCCAGCTTAAACCTGTCGGCATCCTTCCCCAAGCCACCAGCTCCAGGTTAGCAAGCCCATCACCACTCCCAATACTCGGTTTCTTCATGTAGCCTTCATAAACTTCTGATGGTCCAGATCTTTAGTAAATGCGTATAAATGCTGTTTCAGCTGAATACTTTTGTGATTGTCTGTTATTGCTAATACAAGTTTCTGTTTAATATTTTCAGATAATGACAGTATTATTGTGTGTTCATTCCAACTCTTTTAGACTCTTCTTTCTGCAGTCAGGGCCAGTGCAGACCCTGACACCCATTGCTCCGGCTCCCCAAACCTTGCCACCTACTATAACTGCCATGCCTGCGATACCTGCCATATCTACCATATCTCCCTATGCGGGCGAGCGTATTCCTCAGGAGCCATCCTATCAGGCTCCTAACGATCGCCTTTTCTATATGACGCACACCTGCACACCTGAGTGTCTGAAGCGCATCCGGCCCACGCGACCCAACCTCCACCGGGGCCGAAACCCACTCCTCACCCCGCTGCTGTACGAGTTCCGCCGCATGACCGCGCGCCGCCGCCTCAACCGCAAGGTAAGTGTGTGAAGTAGCACGCACCGCTCTGTTCTGCTGTGTTTCAAAACAAAACTAGTGCTTTAGCAGCAGGCAAAGTGAGCTAACTCTTTTCTTTCACACTTCTTCCTTTATCCTCTGTCTTCCTTCTCACTCATCCTCTCTCTGTCTCTCTCTCTCTCTCTCTCTCAGATGTCCTTCCATGTGATCTACAAGTCCCCATGTGGCCTGAGCCTGAGGAACATGGCGGAGATCCAACGCTACCTCTTCCAAACACACTGTGACTTCATCTTCCTGGAGATGTTCTGTCTGGACCCATACGTCCTGGTGGACCGCCGCTTCCAGCCACAGAGGCCCTTCTATTTCATCCGGGACATCACAAGTGGACGCGAGGACATTCCGCTGTCCTGCGTCAATGAGATCGACAACACTCCACCACCCAGCGTGGCTTACAGCAAAGAGCGCATCCCCGAGGACGGCGTCTTCATCAACACTAGCGTCGAATTCCTGGTGGGCTGTGACTGCACCGACGGTTGCCAGGACAAGTTAGTGTCTCTCTCTCTCACACACACACACACACACACACACACACACACACACACACACACTTACACTTGAGCTCACCCGGACCATGCATCTGAAACGGTGCAGTCCAGACTTACTCAGATACAGTGCTTATTCAGGATTGTGGGCTAAGTGAATTCTTTAGTAGTAATTTGCATATTCATTTTGGAATATTACGTACATCGAGCAAATTTCCATTTTTTATAATGCAAGATGTTTTTTTTTCCATTTATTCATTTTTAATATAAATTAAGCTCTTTATCTTGGTCATGGTCACACATCTTGAGATAACTGCGCACGAGACAGGAATACAGCCTTGATGGGACACCGGTCCATTTCAAGGCGATGATGATGATGATGATAATAATAATAATAATGATGATTATCATTCTAACTCTCTCGGTGCTATCAGTTTAGTGTAGGCTTTTCTAGGCATCTTTGCTTTCGTCTCCATGGATTGCACCTGTGTTGCATCATTTTTGAGTATACAGATAGGAATAGGGCATGCACTATTTTTGTTTTTTTTGTTTTGTTTTTTTAAAGCTTGTCAAAAAAGTTCTCCGGGCATCTGGTTGAGATTAGAGATGTGCACTGAGATACAACAACAAAAAAAAAACTCGTGTGAGCAGGAGGGTTTTAATTTCATGTAGGCGCAAACAGTCGTATATGAAGCTCATACAGTGCTGCACAATATATTTGATGTAGTAGCTGCCTGGTTTGGGTCACTGTGCGTTTAAATTAGGCTTCTGGTTTGTTGGTAGAAATTGTCGCAGGTATGTACAAATGAAGAACTGTAAGCAGGTTACAAAAAAAGAAAAACACCACTTGGTGTCTGCTTTATCGTTGTTTTCCAGTGTTTCCAACAGCAAAATCAAATCAAATGGATATATGTAAATTTTGAGCGTTGTACAGATACAGAGAGTGTCACATGACGTGTAGCTGGAATCTGGTCATGAGGAGACTTTCAGGGGTTGAACGTGTGATTTAATTTTAGGTCAAAGTGTTCATGCCACCAGCTGACTTTGCAGGCCACGGGGTGTACTCCCGGTGCACAGATCAATCCCAATGCTGGCTACAATTACAAGAGGCTGGAAGAGTGCTTACCTACTGGGTTGGTATCTCTCTCTCACACACACACGCACACAAACGTATAGAGTTGTGCCCAAAAGTTTGCATACCCCTTGCAGAATCTGCTAAATCTTAAGACTGTTAACAAAAAAAAGAGCGAGCATAAAAATCCCATGTTGTTTATTTAGTTCACAAATATAATATACATATAGTCCAGAAGACAAGTTAATAGATGAATTGATCAAACTTACCCTGTTCAAAAGTTTACATACACTTGATTATTAATACTGTGTGTCGTTACCTGGATGATCCACGACTGTTTTTATGTTTTGTGATCGTTCTTCATGAGTCCCTTGTTTGTCCTGAGCAGTTAAACTGCCCAATGTTCTTCAGAAAAATCCTCCAGGTCCTGCACATTCTTTACTTTTCCAGCATCTTCTGCATATTTGACCCTTTTCCAACAGCGACTATATGATGTCGAGGTCTGTCTTTTCACACTGAGGACAACTGAGGGACTCGTACACGACTATTACATAAGGTGCAAACATTCACTGATGCTCAAGAAGGCAACACGATACATTAAGAGCCAAGGGGGATGTAAACTTTTGAACAGGATGATCAGTGTAAATTGTTAGTATTTTGTCTTCTGTGGGACATTTATCTTATTTAGCATACTAAAAAAAAAAGATCTTTACACAAAATAATAATTTACACCGATCATCCTGTTCAGAAGTTTACACCCCCCCCTAGCTCTTAATGTATGGTGTTGCCTTCTTGAGCATCAGTGAATGTTTGCACCTTATGTAATAGTCGTGTACAAGCCTCAGTGTTCCTCAGTCTTCCTCAGTGTGAAAAGACAGATCTCGACATCATATAGCCGCTGTTGGAAAGGGGTAACGGGTAAATGGTCTGCACTTTTATAGCACTTTTTTAACCTTAGCGATGCTACAAAGCGCTTTACACTGACATACACACTCACACACCAATGGTAGCAGAGCTGCCATGCAAGGTGCTAGCTTGCCATCGGGAGTAACTTGGGGTTCAAGTGTCTTGTCCAAGTACACTTTGGCATGTGGAGTCACGTGGGCCGGGAATCAAACTGCCAACCCTACGATTTGCAGACAAGCCGCTCTACCACCAGAGCCACAGCCATCAAATATGCAGAAGATGCTGGAAAAGCAAAGAATGTGCAGGACCTGGAGGATTTTTCTGAAGAACAGTGGGCAGTTTAACTGCTCTGGACAAACAAGGGACTCATGAATATTCATTTTGATAAATTAAGCTATTATCTTGACTTCTGGACTATATGTAAACATCTGTTGTGTGAAATATCTTATTCAGGATAGACTAATGAAACAACAATATGGGATTTTTATGATCGCTCTTATTTTGTTAACAGTATTAATATTTAGCAGATTCTGCATGGGATATGCAAACTTATGGGCACAACTATACACACACACACTTATCAGGGTACTACAAATAATAAAAATGATCCATCAACCTGATCTTCATGCCTTTGCTTCGTCTCCTTCAGGATATACGAGTGTAACAAGCAGTGCCGCTGTAATCCTCAGATGTGCTCGAACCGCTTGGTGCAGCACGGCCTCCAAGTGCGCCTGCAGCTCTTTAAGACCCAGAACAAGGGCTGGGGCATCCGCTGCCTCGATGATGTGGCCAAAGGCTCTTTTGTCTGCATCTATGCAGGTGCTGAACAAGCTGATCTGGATCCCCTGCTCTGTCTTTTTCTTTATGTCCTTGTCAAAAGACGAGTAACGGTAGCTCATGAGTTCAAATCCCAGGACTGTATGAGATGAACTGGGTGTCTGAATTGTCATCTGATTCACATTGGCCATCTCTACACTTTATACAGTTCGTCGTGAAGTCATTTCGTGTATAATCGCAAGAACGAGCACACGTCTCATCGTTCCATGTCTTCTCTTAGGGAAAATCCTTACGGACGACTTTGCGGACAAGGAGGGCTTGGAGATGGGTGATGAGTACTTTGCTAACCTGGACCATATCGAGAGCGTGGAGAACTTTAAGGAGGGTTATGAGAGCGAGGCACACTGCTCAGACAGCGAGGGCAGCGGCGTAGACATGAGTCGGGTCAAAATGGCTACGTCCCAGCAGGGCAAAAACGGCCCCAAGACTGAGGACCGCAACATCCGCAGCAAAGGTGAGAGGTCACCTGAGCATGCTAATAGCAATTTCGGCCTAATCGTGAACAAATGGAGATCAGATGTAGGCACGTGTATTCACAAAAGATATGGATGTGTGTAGCTTCATGAGCAAAATGTTATAGGAAGACAAGAGTTTAATTGCTTTTGAAAAGGTGAACGTGAGACTGTCGTTGCCAGGCCAAGACTCTTCTGATGAGGGTGAGAGCGATGATGAAAAGGACGAGTCAAACGGTGATGAGAGCGATAGCTCCGATGACACTTTCGTGAAGGACACGTACTTTTCCTCCAGCTCAGTGTGGAGGAGCTACACGACACGGCGACAGGCCAAGGGCATGAAGGAAGGTGAGGACAACGGTTGAGTAGTTTAAATTGGATATTAGTTTTGACGGACATAACCATATCATGGACCTGCCATGCCTGCTGTAATAAGCAGTCGTAGGTTTTCATAAGATATCCAGCAGTATAACCAAGGTGTCATAAATTAATCTTCTGTCATGCTATTTTTTTGACTAGGTGTCCTCTGGTTAGCATATAGCTTAACTGTCACAACACTGAGGATATTAGTCGCACCATGAAAATCACTCGAAGAAGCTGCATTGTAAACCTTCTGGCACAATGGGTTTCATTTATCAAGCTGGATACGAATGACTTTAACCGTAAATCTTTCTCGGGTGCATTTATGCAAAACAAGATGTGGTATTCGTGAAAATCCAGTTTGTTTTTTTGTTGTTGTTTTTTAAACATTCGTATCTCACAAGAGCTCCATCCTGAATGCAAATGTACAGTGGGGGGGGGGGAGGGGGGGTAAGTATTGAAAGCGCCAACATTTTTTTTCCGTAAATATATTTCCAATGAGGCTATTCACATGAAATTTATAAGGGGGTATAAATACATATGGATTTCAGCTGGTTACTTGCCTTACCTTGCCTTGGAGAACTACTGTGGGCGGCTGTGGCTCAGTTGGTAGAGCGGTTTGATTACCAATCGTAGGGTTGGCGATTCGAATCCCGGCCCGGATGACTCCACATGCCGAAGTGTCCTTGGGCAAGACACTGAACCCCAAGTTGCTCCCGATAGTAAGCTAGTACCTTGCATGGCAGATCTGCTACCATTGGTGTGTGTGAGTGTGTGAATGGGTGAATGAGACACAGTGTAAAGCGCTTTGGATAAAAGCGCTATATAAGTGCGCCATTTACCATTTTATTTTATTTATTTACTTTTTCTTATTGTGTTCACAACTTTTTTTTTCTGTGTCATTCCACTACTTTATTACACATAACTTTATTTATAGACTTTAATGTTGTGATTTCTTTATATTTCTGGATTTCTTGAGTTAATACTGATGTCTGGTGAAAATTTCATGTGAATAACCTCATTGTCTTTTTGACACGTCCAATACTTATATTTTTATAAGTATAATACTTATATAATTGCACGGACATTTTGTGAAGCTCATTTCATATTAACATCGAGTTGTTTTATGTTAATGAATAGGAAGTAAGCAAACCAACACACATTCGGTTCCCATTCAATTAGTACTGAAGTTTCAGCATTCAGTAGTTTGTGAAGGAAACACAGAGATATCATCGACTTTTTAACATCGAACGAGACGTGCCTAGGTTTTTTGCTTCCTGCAACTCATTAGTTATTAGTCAACATCTGATAACCTTGAGAGAATCTGCTCTTATTTTTATAGGTAGCAGGATTTATTGACCAATCTCACACACACACACACACTCTCACTCTCTGTCAGGATACAGCTAGTCCCGTGTTTGGCTTTGTTACTGAGCTATCATGCTTTATTGCTGCATTTATTATTTCATTTTATATTAGAATATCCGATACAATATAATGCAAAACGTGAAACACCGGGCCACGTGCATCGTCTCTGCAGTGCCCTCATGTGTTCATCTGATCATCACGTACTCTTGACGCGTCACTTTTTTCTAAGTGGTCTTTTTAACAGATTAGTTTATTGCCAAGTTATCGAGCAACATCCATTACGTCCCCATGAGGGATAATGAAGTGGAATAGAGAGCTTGATTGATGAGCTTTAGTCATGAAGCGTTCAATTACACACTGACAGTGAAGTGATGTGGAGGTGTAATTAAGGGGGTTTATGCAGGCGCAATCAGCGCAATTCTGAAATGACTTCACATTTATCATCTTTCGTTTGTAGTAGCTTGCGCTCTCTCTCTCTCTCTCTCTCTCTCTTTCTCTCTCTCTTTCTCTCTCTTTTCCCTCTGTGTTCCATTCTGTCTTTCATCTTTCATTTGCCACTCTCTCTCTTCTCCTTTCTCTGTCACTCCATGGACAGCATTTTAAGCCATCCATCCGAATTTATTCCTCTGTGTGCCTCCCTGCAGAGAGTCTGGACAGTAAGGATGGTCTGAGCATGTCAGCCGGAGGAACAGAGGACAGGAAGCCACCCCCTGTGCCAGAGGAGTGTGGGAAGAGTAAAGTGGCCTCATGGCTGACCAGCCAGTCCTCCTCCTCTACCGGAGCACCGAATGTCAAAATAGAGGGAGGGCAGAAGACAGAGAAGAAGGTGAGAGGATATCAACCAATCCGGATATCAATCTGTTTTTCTCTCTACCCACTCGTCCTTCCTTCTCTCCATCTCTCTCATTTATATTGTCTTGTCTTCCCTCTTCTTGCAGGAGGTGATGACCCTGTCCGACAGCGACGATGTGCAAACGATCAGCTCTGGCTCAGACGACAACAAAGAGCGTGAAAAGAAGACTCAGGGTAAGGGAAAAACCTAAAGAGTCATAAAGTCGAGCGAGAACATACAAAGGGTTTGTCCTTATGTCTGATATTGCTCAATATTGTGAAAAGTCTATATATTTAAACATGTGTTGAGCCTTAAAGTCATAGCGTTTAAGTTAAAATGTTTGGAGTTTCGGAGTTAAGTAAAATTTCATCTAGATTCACTCCAGCATTTAAGTTATTGCATGGCTTTGTTAAATGTTAAAAGTCACATGTATCCGATTAGATCAACATTTCATGACACTTGTCCACAGAAACATCTTTTGTGGCTGTCCTGTGGCATTTTTCTCTATGAAGTATTCGTTTTGTCCATAGTGAAATCGACGATATGACCTTGTATCAAAAACTGCTATGACCTTCTGACCTTGTCATAAAATAAGCGAAGCAAATAAATGTGTGCAGTTAAACAGCACCATGTCGCTTCTGTTCACACTGAGCATCGATCTCCATTGAAATACATGATCGACTGTGGTGCCTCAAAATCGTTATCTTGGTGAGATTGTGTCGTTTGTTCTTCGCAATCTGAGAATGTTCTCTAGATTTGACTCGTCTTAGTAAGATTTTGCAGAATGCAGTGCTTATGTATTCCACTTTCTGCTTTGTTGATGGAAATTTTCTTGAACCCAGGTCTTTTCTTTTACTATTCATGGACTGTTTAACTCTCTTCATAATTTTTTTTCTCTCTCTGTCTGTGTCTTTCCTCTGTCAGCTGTGGTGAAGAGGCAGGTGGCTGTGAAATCGACGCGAGGCATTGCTTTAAAGTCCTCGCACGGCATGATGGTGAAAACAGGAGGTGGTGGAACTGGGGGCTCGGGAGCCCATCATAGCCAAGGAGGCATTACTCTAGACAATGGTTCCAAAAGCACACGGCAGTTCTTTGATGGGGAGGAATCATGTTACATCATTGACGCCAAACTGGAGGGCAACCTTGGACGCTACCTCAATGTCAGTACTTACCTTCTACTTTAGATTATGACTTCATAGTGTAAAAGCATCATGGCTTGTAGTTTTGTAAATGCCATGTGCAACCATTTGTGAATAATTTATTAGAAGGTTGTTTGTCTTTATTTTATTTTTTTCAATTTATCTAACCCGCCTTATTCTTATCTTACAGCATAGCTGCAGTCCTAACCTGTTCGTCCAGAATGTGTTCGTAGACACTCATGACTTGCGATTTCCGTGGGTTGCCTTCTTCGCCAGCAAGTATGTTATATGTCATTTATACAACAGTGTTGTCGAGTTCTGAAATCTGATTGGCCCAGAAGATCTTGTCACTTGAACGTTTAAACATTCGATCCTCTTTGAAACAGTGCCTATTAATGAAGTCGATATACTTGAATAAAAGCACATGGAAAATGAGCATTTTCAATCATTTTATTCAACCGAAATATCAATAGATATGGTATTCTTGTGTGGAAAAAGTAAGTACACCCTTGGCCTCAGATGCTAGTATTGCCTCCTTTAGCAGAAATAACGTCTTGTAGGCGTTTTGCAGAATTGTCCACCAGGCTTGCTGGAAATATTTACCACTTTCCATGCGATATTCTTTCAGTTGTAAGATGTTTGAGGGTTTTCTTGCATGTACTTTGCATTTCTAATCCTCCCATAACATTGCAATGGGATTTAAATCCAGGCTTTGACTAGGCCATTCCTAACCCTCCATTTCTTCTTTTTGAGCCGTTCCTTGGTGGATTTGCTAGTGTGCTTAGGATCATTACCCTGTTGAAAGGTCCATTTCCGGTACAACTTCAACTTTCGGACAGATGGCCTCACATTATCTTCAAGCACTCTTTGATATGATGCAGAATTCATAGTTGAATCAATGAATGCATGCTGTCCAGTCCCTGAGGCAGTGAAGCAACCCCAAACCATAACATTTCCACCACCGTGCTTCAGAGTATGAGGTGCGTCTCCTGATAAGCTGTCTTTGGTCTGTGCCAAACATGTCTACTGTTACTGGGACCAAACAACTCTATCTTTGATTCATCTGTCCAGAGCACATTATTCCAAAAGGCCTGGTCTTTGCCTATATGCTCATTGGCAAACTGTAGTCTTGCAAAGGCTTTTCCCTGGCACGCCTACCACGCAGGTCACATTTGTGCAATCTCTTTCTGATTTTAGAAGCATGCACTTTGACACCATCAGTTTCAAGACTGACCAACAGATCCCATGATTTAAATTTTGGGGTTCTTGGAGACTTCTGTTTGCAGCAGACGGTCTGATCTTGGGCTGAATTTGCTGAATTGGACAAATTGGCAGTTGTATTTCAAATAATTTGGAGATCTTCTTAAATCCCTTGCCAGACTCTTGGGCAGCCACAACCTTTTTTTCTGAAGGCCTTACAGAACTCTTTAGATCTTGGCATGATGACACCACACACCACAATAGAAGGTTCCACCTGCACTCCCTAAGCAGGTTGGCACACAATCACTGGCACACAATCTTGAACATCTGATTCTAATTTTTTGAATTGGATTTGAAGGTGTGATAAATGTAGGGTTGTACTGGTTGTAGCTGCTATAACTAACGAACATCAATCAGGAATTTGTTTCCCTGTTGTTGAATATGACCTGTCAATCATGTTGGCTAATTTCTGTGGCGTAAGAAGACTAAATGCTTTGGGGTGGTAACTGCATTATGCCCCATCATGCCCCTCTTTACTTATTATTTGATGTTCTTTTTCTCTATAGCAGATTTAAGATTATAATGTACAGCAACTCTTAATGTTGAAACAAACAAACCTGTTGGTAACTTTGTATTGGAAAATTCTTCCTTATTTATATTGTTTATGAATTATTACACCATTTGCCATGTAGAGGAGCATGGAGAACAGGTCAACAGAGATATAATAATAGATGTATGTTTGTATACTGTGTGTGTGTGTGTGTGTGTGCGCGCGCACTAATTGCTTCTACACACTTTGTATCTGCAGGAGAATCCGTGCAGGAACAGAGCTGACGTGGGATTATAACTATGAGGTTGGCAGCGTGGAAGGAAAAGAGCTTCTCTGCTGCTGTGGTTCCACCGAGTGCCGAGGACGACTGCTCTAACACGAGCGTGCGCACACACTGACACGTTTACATATTATTTTCATTCAGATCCACATCTACTCTCTGCGTTTGCTGTTTTTAGGAAGCTACATATTTGTCATTTGAGGAAATCGAGTAAACTGATCGTGTATGAAAAATGACGGAAAATGTCAGGTGCTGTCTGTAGTTGCAAGATCCTTATTTCCATCCTTCCTTCATGAAGCTCTGCCTTAAATGCAAAAAAAAGGCCACACTAAGTTGTGCATACATAACATAGTTATTTCCTGCATTTCATACATTTCTATGAAATGCCCCTTCTCCAAGCTTTATTCTCTTCTCCCTGATCTCTGTTAGCTTCTGAATTAGTTCTAAATGAACTGAACTTTTACTTGTTGTGGTTTTTTGCTTCGCAATTTTTATAAGCCACCCAGTTTCTGTATATTCTGTACTTGTCGTGTTTGTAAGGACAGACCACACTGTACTGCGCAACATAATAAATTTTGTTCAGAAGCAGCGCAGTTTTTATTCAG
>JAFFST010053364.1:0-24339 GCA_022414735.1 Noturus placidus
GAACAGAATAGCCTGAACAGAATAGCCTCTACTACTGAACAGAATAGCCTGAACAGAATAGCCTCTACTACTGAACAGAATAGCCTGAACGGAATAGCCTCTACTACTGAACAGAATAGCCTCTACCACTGAACAGAATAGCCTCTACTACTGAACGGAATAGCCTGAACAGAATAGTCTGAACAGAATAGCCTCTACCACTGAACAGAATAGCCTGAACTACTGAACAGAATAGTCTGAACAGAATAGCCTCTACTACTGAACAGAATAGCCTCTACTACTGAACAGAATAGTCTGAACAGAATAGCCTCTACCACTGAACAGAATAGCCTGAACAGAATAGCCTCTACTACTGAACAGAATAGCCTGAACAGAATAGCCTGAACAGAATAGCCTCTACTACTGAACGGAATAGCCTGAACAGAATAGCCTGAACAGAATAGCCTCTACTACTGAACAGAATAGCCTCTACTACTGAACGGAATAGCCTGAACGGAATAGCCTGAACGGAATAGCCTGAACTACTGAACAGAATAGTCTGAACAGAATAGCCTCTACCACTGAACAGAATAGCCTGAACTACTGAACAGAATAGCCTCTACCACTGAACAGAATAGCCTGAACAGAATAGCCTCTACTACTGAACAGAATAGCCTCTACTACTGAACAGAATAGTCTGAACAGAATAGCCTCTACTACTGAACAGAATAGCCTGAACAGAATAGTCTGAACAGAATAGCCTCTACCACTGAACAGAATAGCCTGAACTACTGAACAGGATAGTCTGAACAGAATAGCCTGAACTACTGAACAGAATAGCCTGAACTACTGAACAGAATAGCCTGAACTACTGAACAGAATAGTCTGAACAGAATAGCCTCTACCACTGAACAGAATAGCCTCTACTACTGAACAGAATAGCCTCTACTACTGAACAGAATAGCCTCTACTACTGAACAGAATAGCCTGAACAGAATAGCCTCTACTACTGAACAGAATAGTCTGAACAGAATAGCCTCTACTACTGAACAGAATAGCCTGAACTACTGAACAGAATAGCCTCTACTACTGAACAGAATAGCCTCTACCACTGAACAGAATAGCCTGAACAGAATAGCCTCTACTACTGAACAGAATAGCCTCTACCACTGAACAGAATAACCTGAACAGAATAGCCTCTACTACTGAACAGAATAGCCTGAACAGAATAGCCTGAACAGAATAGCCTGAACTACTGAACAGAATAGCCTGAACTACTGAACAGAATAGTCTGAACAGAATAGCCTCTACCACTGAACAGAATAGCCTGAACAGAATAGCCTCTACCACTGAACAGAATAGCCTCTACTACTGAACAGAATAGCCTGAACTACTGAACAGAATAGCCTGAACAGAATAGCCTCTACCACTGAACAGAATAGCCTCTACTACTGAACAGAATAGCCTGAACAGAATAGCCTGAACAGAATAGCCTCTACTACTGAACGGAATAGCCTGAACAGAATAGCCTGAACAGAATAGCCTCTACTACTGAACAGAATAGCCTCTACTACTGAACGGAATAGCCTGAACGGAATAGCCTGAACGGAATAGCCTGAACTACTGAACAGAATAGTCTGAACAGAATAGCCTCTACCACTGAACAGAATAGCCTGAACTACTGAACAGAATAGCCTCTACTACTGAACAGAATAGCCTGAACAGAATAGCCTGAACAGAATAGCCTGAACAGAATAGCCTGAACAGAATAGCCTCTACCACTGAACAGAATAGCCTCAACTACTGAACAGAATAGTCTGAACAGAATAGCCTCTACCACTGAACAGAATAGTCTGAACAGAATAGCCTCTACTACTGAACAGAATAGCCTGAACTACTGAACAGAATAGTCTGAACAGAATAGCCTCTACCACTGAACAGAATAGCCTGAACTACTGAAAGTAGTTCAGGTTTGCGCAAACAGTTTCTAGATTTGTCACTAGGTGCTTTTTGAGGAAACAAAAAGTTACTAAAAAAGACTAAAAAGTGGACCGGATCGGTTTCTGTTAAATTGAGTGAATAGCCGGAGTAGAGGGATGGGCTGCAGTTGGGCGTGTAATATTTTGAGTGAAAGGATTGTATTCATGTTCTATCAAAAACAACACTTTAAAGTTATTTAGTGGTTTTGTATTTATTGACTTTTTGTTATTCAAGCACTTTTTAAGATCCACTAGATAGAAAATGGATTTCAAGCATTCAAGGTTTTCCAGTACTTAAACTTCAAAAAGCCAAATCCAAGCACAAGTATGAACCCTGGTTTTAATATTTAGACGCATAACGTTAGCTCGCTTACTAGCAAACCCGGCTAATTTTATTATTTACTCACATCAGTTAGCATAACATTAGCTCGCTTGGCAGCAAAGAGTATATCTTTATAGAATAAGGTAAATAATTGAGGTTAAGTGAAGTATCACTAACCTGTGTATTCTGCAAAAGCAGTGAGATGTCGTTTTAACAAAAAACATAACTTACAAAACTACCGTATTGATGATAGGACTGTTGACCAAAAAAAAAAATACAGAGGCATCAGCAGTATTTTGAAGCTTTAGTATCGCGATACTACTGTAGTACCGATACACTGTGCAACCCTACTTGGTGCAAATCTGGACACAAGCCATATTTTTTGTGGTAAAATTCTGTTTTATCTTTCTACCTGCTAGGATTTGCATGTTAGAACTGTTAGCAAATCTGAGGCGATGACATATCCACGAAGTAAAAGTAAATGTGACACCATAATTAATTAATTCCAGAATATTTGCTTTCATAGTCATCCTGGCCAAGTACGGAATGGATGGTAAGAAGGAGAACCGTGCCATGGACAGCAACAACCTGAAAGACCATGACGTCAAACTGGTAGAAACTTTTGAGGACCCCAGACTGGACAAACTGTGGAACAAAGTGAGTCACGATCTCCTAAAGCTTACTTCCTCATAACGGTTTTGTTTAAAGTAGATCAAAAGTCTCTCACATCATACTGAATCATACTGTAGGAACATGTTCAGTTTCTATGTTATCCATTCATTGTTTTAGGCCAAGACTTCAGGAAAGTTCTCTGAGGAGGAGCTGCAGAGCCTGCGCAAAGAGTTCGAGCATCACAAGGACAAGATCCATGAGTACAACATCGTGATGGACACAGTGAGCCGGACTGAGGGTGAGCCCAAAATGAACAAACAGCTTTTGTGACTTTTTTTTTTTCTTTCAAAAAAGCGCCTAGCCACAAATCTAGCAACTTTTTGGGCAAACTTGGCAACGTTCCATAGAACAGAGTGGCCAGTTCTACCCCGAGAGCGCAAAGTGTTGCTTTCCCGCTGCAGGTTCGCCTCTCTCAGCACATTCATTCGCTTCTAACTTCGTCTCTGAGTGATCATTGTACATGTAAATATAGCTGAAATCACAGCACAGCTGCTGTATTTAACTTGTGTGCGGTGATTATGTCAGATGACGTCACGGTTAGAATTTTATCAGTGCAGAGCAGCAGCTAGGACGTGACTGCTGGTGAACATGTAGTCTCTTAATGGGCCACGAATCAGTCACTATTTCATATTCGTTCCGTTGTCTGACAGCAGAAATAGAAAGATAAGTAAATGAGAACAGCTTTACTGGGAATTAAAATACAGTATGTGGGCACAACGTAGTAGAGAAGCAAATGTAAACAGCTCACATTAGGCAGAATGCAAATACGACGTGACGGGGTAATGAATATGCTAATTAGCGCATGATATCATCTAGCAACATTTAGCGAATTTCCACTAAAAGTAGTTGGCAACAGTGGTCCTGTCACTCACCTGGAGTATACTGACGTTATGGTGAAGACGAAGCAATGCCTGGGAAATGCAAATTTAGCACCATATAAAAATTGATTGTGTTTTATTATTATTAGTTAAGAATATTTTTGAATGACATCTCTTGTGGGGGGCACGGTGGCTTAGTGGTCATCATGTTTGCCTCACTCCTCCAGGGTTGGCAGTTTGATTCCCACCCGGTTTGACTATTCTCCCCGTGCTTCAGGGTTTCCTCCGGGTACTCCGGTTTCATCCCCCAGTCCAAAGACATGCTTTGTAGGCTGATTGTCATGTCCAGATTGTCCGTAGAGTATGAATTGTGACCTGCAATGGACCGGCACCCTGTCCACGGTGTCCACACACCTCGTGCCCTGAGTCCACTGGAATAGGTTTCAGGCTCCCCGGAACCCTGTATAGGAAAAGCAGTGCAGAAAATGGATGGAGGGATGGATAGATAGACACCTCTTGTATAGTCCTTGGAATAAAAAGAAGTAAAACAGTGCTTGAAAATGCCATTATAAAGTATTTGTATGAACCATGCTATTTGCAGTTGTGTGTGGGTGTTTTTTTGTTTGTTTGTTTGTTTGTTTGTTTGTTTGTTTGTTTGTTTGTTTGTTTGTTTTTAAATAGTTACATGCATACATCAATACTGAGTTCACTTTTTGAAAATTCTTCACACAGTTAGCACGACAGCGGCCTATGTGGGCTGAACTGTGGATCACGTTTCATGCTTTAAAACTAAAAAAAACCCTGAAACAAACACTTCATTTTTTTGTAAATGTAATTATATGCAAAATTCTAATACAGTGGTGATTTGATATCATTCATTTTCCATACTGCAAAAATAAGTATTACTTGAATATATGTCTTTGGTTTGCATTTTCATTTGATTAAAATATTCAGCATTATAAAAGTACAATAAATTACTAACGTTTATGAGATCCATTCAAACTCTTGGTAGGATATAATGAAATAAAAGCTGCACATTCGAGTGTGGCAAAATCAAACGTGACAAGCTGTGGCTCAGTAGGTAGAGTGGGTTGTCCACTACTAATCCACTAATCCACTAGTTGGTGGTTCGAATCCCGGCCCGGGTGATCCCATGCCGAAGTGTCCTTGGGCAAGACACTGAACCCTAAGTTCCCCCCGATGGCAAGCTAGCACCTTGCATGCAGCTCTGCTACCATTGGTGTGTGAGTGTGCTCTCATTTGTAAGTCGCTTTGGATAAAAGCGTCTGCTAAATGAATAAAATGTAATGTAAATGTAAGTGATAAGCTAGAGTGCCGGGTAGCCAGGTCTTGTTTGTACCATAGCGCTGTTGAATTCTTAATTCTGATTGGTCAGAATGTGATGATTTAATGTTCCACAGCAAGATCTATGACAGTAATGCTGACTGCACAGGTTTAAGAAGTTTTCCAAGCGCTTTAACGGGGACGAGTATGGAGGACGCTCCACATAAACAGATTTAAAAACGTGTACATATTGATATGGAGAGGTTTTCGGTGATGCACAGTTTGTTTAGCATTTATGGATGGAGTCTTCAGTGTCAGCACTTTGTAATCGCTAGAGGTAACTCTGAAACTTTTACATTTTCTGCCGTGGGAAAGTCTTCAGGCTGAAGGAATTTGCATTTTCTGGTTCAGTAGCAAACCAAATATCATGACTCAATCTGGATCACAGATATTCTAAAATGAATCCATGGATAAAATATGCAGGTTATTTTAGTTGTACATAGTATAAGAGAATTAAAACACTTCAACATGTGCTGTTATAGGAAAACATTGGGCTGCATCACACCACCCTGTGGTTAATTATTTTCCTGTAACAGCGTGCCCTCATGTGTTCTATTCCTTATATAATAACGATGTCGCTTTACATCACTGTTATTTTGCCTCTTTGTCTGGCAGAAATCCATAAAAATGTGATCTCTCCACTGGAGGGAGAGGAGAAGTCCAATCTTCATGAGAAACACACGGACCTTAAGCAGAGGATGAGGGACCTGAACCAGGGCTTTGAGCGTCTACGTAAAATCACACATGAAGGCTTTGACACTGACAACGGTGCTTTTCTGCTTCTATTATATTATTACTTTGTGTAATTAAACCACCCTGTCTGTCTGCCACCAGGGTACCAGTGCATTACCTTGCAAGCTGTTTTATTTTTTTGACATTTATGTCTGCTTACATCATCATTTTATTCTCCCTTTTTATATGTTTCTGCAGAGTTCAAGGAGCCCAGGGTCATAGAGTTGTGGGAAATGGCCAGAAGATCTAATCTTAGTGAGGACGAGCTCGACTCTCTCAAGGTAACATGTTTCTGAGGACACGCACACTTACGCTCACACACTGTGAGGTTCATGTCAGGGCCAAGACTTCTGGAAAGATCTCCAGGGAAGAGCTACAGAAAATGAAGCATGGGTGTAAACAGCAAGAATCATTATAATGCATATTTTTGTAACCAACGTTTTTTATTATGAGAGTATAAAACACTGGGGTTTAGACGGTTCCAGACATCGAGTTCCGTAAGAATGACAATGTCAAAATCAAATGTAAAGAGTCTACACCACAATCTGTGTTCCATACAAACCAGCACACTGGAGGTATCAGTGAAATTTACAGTTAAATGTCAAGTAACCGATCAAGTATTAGGGGTCCAAGCACTTAAGGTGCTTTGCCCAGGTTTTTTTTCTTTTTCTCCCTTAAAATGACTCCTGCAGAACATATCATAAGTCGTAGAGCCGTAAAACTTTGCCAGTAGGTAGTCCTTCCTCCCATTACTCAGGCAAGCAATTGTTGTGTTTAACATTTTGGCCCATGTCTCATGAACTGTATATCCTATAACCAACATTTGTCCCCAACACAAAAGCCTCAAGAAGCACTTAACTCCGCCCCCTAAAATGTAATCTATTTGTGCATAATATCAAAACCTGCTTTTGCAATCAAGTCCTAGGATTTTTCACAAAATAGGTTTCAAAATACTCAGTAGATTTCTCAGTAGAAATACTCAGTAAACATTTATAAACATTATGGCCGCCACTTGCTAATCAGTTCTCTAAGAACAGAGCCTAATTTACTCAAACAGCTGTAACTCATGATTGGTTGTCTGGGGCGTTGTCATCAGTAAGGGCCAAATATGAGTTCAGATAACTGTTTCTCGAGAACCGTAAGTCAGATCAGTTTGAAATTTAGGGTACTGCATCTCTGTGCTAATAGGTACGTGGATTTTTGATGTTCGCCATCAAAAACATAGTCGCTGTCAACCAATCAGCACTGAGCTACAATCTGTGATGATTATAGCCACTTTTCCACTGCATGGTACGACTCGGCTCGATTCAACTCTGCTCGCTTTACTTTTGGGTGGTTGTGGCGCAGGTGGTAGAGCGGGTTGTCCACTAATCGTAGGGTTGGTGGTTTGATTCCCGGCCCACGTGACTCCACATACCGAAGTGTCCTTGGGCAAGACACTGAACCTTAAGTTGCCCCCGATGGCAAGTTAGCGCCTTGCATGGCAGCTCTGCTACCATTGGTGTGTGAGTGAGACACAGTGTAAAGCGCTTTGGATAAAAGTGCTATATAAGTGTGCCATTTACCATTTACGTTTCTGAGCTTTCTTTTCCACTGCAGGTGGTACTAAAAAAAGTACCAGGTACTATCCCGAGTGGAGTCGTGTCGAGCCATAACGTCCAGTGGAAAAGTGCCATTAGTTCATCTTGGTCTCTTTATTGCCAGTAGGTGGATTGGTGAATTTAAATTGTCCCATAGGTGTGAATAAGAGAACTGGCACAAACTGAGCCATGGGATAACTTGTAGTATCTCTTAAACAGTTAAGACTGGTAAATGAAAAACACATTTTTACAATGAGTTAATTGTACATGTTTATTTCCAGAAGAAAATATCCCAGATTTTCAGTGTGGCCTCAGACCACTGTATATAACGTTATTAAAGTTCATGTGTTCAGGTCATTTGTTTTTGAAGTATTAAATGGACCAAATTTCTGGGCTGTTTGTTAAATAAACCTCCTGGACATTCTCAGAGAAGTAGAGACAAGTGTATGTTCACTGGCCATTTTGATCATAGACATGAAGTAAAGTGAGTTACTATGTGATACTGCCAGACTTTAGCTTTAAAAGCTTTCAAAGTGGAAAATGAAAGTGGCAGATGAATGAATCAAACTGGCTAGCTGAATGCAACAGTGTAACATGTTGCATTATTGATATGTTTTCTTTCTTCAAGCCTCTGAATGTGGCTCTTTTTAATGAAAGTTTATCCAGTATCCAAGGACAGAAGTAAATGCAGAGATGGAAAAACAGGGTTCGTACAAGGTGCTTGGAGTACTTGAATTTGCCTTTTATTTTTCCTCTCCATTTTTTAATCTAGTGGTGCTTAAAAAGTACTTGAATTATAAAAAATAAATGAATATGAAATCACTAAAGAACTGTAGTGTTTATTTTCGACGGAACACCATGGCAATCTTAGCTACTTTCCATAGAAGGGTATTGCCAGTACTTTCCCACGAGCCTGAGGTCCTCCTATCCTGACACAGGTACACCTCTGTCTGCAGCTACTCTGTTCAGTGAGTGTCCGAGAGGAGCAGCACATACAGTGTGAGAGAAAAATGAGAGACATTCTGTTGCTGCTAACTTTCTCTCCGAGTGAACATTTTGCATGTAATTATAGCCAAAATCACAGCACAGCTGTTGTCTTTAACTTATGTGTTTGATGGTTTTGTCAGATGACGTTGTGGGTATAAGATCAGGATTTTATCAGTGCAGAGCAGCAGCTTGGAAATGGCTTGGACGTGACTGCTGGTGAACATGTAGTCTCTTAATGGGTCACGTTTCAGTCACTATTTCATACTCGTTCCATTGTCTGACAACAGAAACAGAACAATATGTAAATGGGAACAGCATTATTGGGAATTTGGCTGTATTAAAACAGTATGTGAACACAGAGTAGGAAAGAAGTAAACAGATATAAAGAGCTGACACTAGGCAGAATGCAAATACGACGCAATGACGTAATGAAATGCTAATTAGTGTGTGACATCTGGCGACATTTAGCAGCTTTCTATTGAAAGTTGTTGGCAACAGTGCTCCTGTCACTCACTTGGAGTACAGGGTGTCCCAAAATCTCCATTCATAGGGAAAATTAACAGTTTTTTGCAAAACGTAACTTTATTTACAAAACATCCTCTACATGATTGCCATTTCTTTGTAAACACATATGGAGACGTCTCTCCCAGCTTTGGCTCCCAGTTTGGCAACAGTGTCGTGTGTGATGCACTTGCCATATTTCCTGTTAAAGTCCATCACAACCATGTGACAGCTTCCAGATCCAGCCATGACGATGATTTCAATACTTTCTTCTTTTGTCCAAGGTATTCTTAAAGTCTTATCTGAAACTTTTTTTTTTTAACTAAGTTTGAACAATTTTGGAAGACATTTTTCTAAAAAAAAATCTAAATTTACCCTATGTATGGACACTTTTGGGATACCCTCTATACTGATATTATGGTGAAGATGAAGCAATGGCTTGGAAATGCGAATATAGTCCAGCATGACTACAAGAGGCGTCATATAAAAATGTGGTTTTTTAAATTTATTTTAATTATTTATTTAATTTTGGAATTTACAATGAAGAAATAAAAAAAAAAAAGAATGTTTGAATGAAATGACTGGAATGCATAATCCTTAAACAAATTCACAGTGCTTGAAAAGTCCTGGAATTTTATTATGAAGTATCTGTATCTTCACCACGGCCACTGGCAGGCGCCTGCGATGTTCCAGAGATTGATGGACATCCTGCTGCGGCCCCACCGCATGTTTGCTGCGGCCTACCTGGACGACGTAGTCATCCGGTCCTCCACCTGGTCGGACCACCTGTTTCATCTGGGGGAGGTCCTAAAGGGGCTCCGGAAGGCCGGGCTGACAACACCGGACGGGGACCCAACACGGGAATGCTGATGGTCTCTCACGGCGAGACACGCTATGGGCCCGGCACATGGCGGCAGTAGGCTCGGAGCTGGGGGGGTACCAACAGCCAACGTGCACGGTGAGAAACTCGCTCCTTCCCCGACTGCTGCACAGGCGCGAGGCGGACAGCCCCGCGGCAAACACGCCAGCCAGAAGGCCTGTCACGGTGGGGCGGAGCCACCATCCCAGCCCCGACCAGCGATTGGGGAATCCATCGGGAAAATGCCACCACTCGGGCGACGGCGGAAGAGGATAAGAGGACACGCTTCCACCTGAGAAAGGAGAAGAAGAGACTCGCAGAACACGCTTCGGGCGCGGACGAGGATACACGCTGGTGAATGCGCCTGCAACGCCGGTGGCAACACGGGGAAAAGCCCCCACACGTCACGGGAATCCCGGCACATCCCGGGAGGGTCCCAACGCCAGCCACACCCCCCTACAACCTACCACGTTCACCCTCCACGCACCCAGTCACTCTAAACCCACAGAGTAAGAGAGAAAATAAACATTGAGTCACTACAATTCTGTTTCCAGCCTCTTCTGTGTCTGTGCTGCGCCGCTCAAAGGCTAATGTCTTTACAGTACGAACCCTGGAAAGACACGTTTCACAAGAAATGTTTGTATAAGATTCATAGAATCACAGTCTGAAAATCACAGTTTTTATGCTGGTTATCAATGAGTATAGCAGTGTACTAGTTATCCCATTATTTACCCATACATCTACTATCTATGGCAAATCAATAAAGGACTGGCAGAAGATTGTAGATCTTGAGGTTGTACAGTCTAGATGTGCCTAAAGTGTGCATAAAGCTTACAAACAGACTTGATTGCATGATTGCGATTGCATGTAATATTGATTTTTATGTCGAACCAGGTCTTATTACTTAAAGCAGCTGCAATGTTTAACTTTGTAAGAATATGGTTTATCTCGTGTTTAGGAGGAACTGAAGCATTTTGAGACAAAAGTAGAGAAGCACCACCACTACCAGGAACAGCTAGAGTATTCACACCAGAAACTGCAGCACATAGAGGCCCTGGGTGATAAGGACCACATCATGAGACATAAAGAGAAATACAACACACTTGCTGAGAAAGCACGAGAAATCGGATACAAGGTAGGGCTGAGTTTTAAGGGATAAACAGCAAATACACACCCGGACACACAAGCTTCTATATGCCTTAATATTATTGATTATTGAATGGGAAGTTACGTTATTCTCCTCTTGCAGACTTTTTTTTTTTTTTTTTTTTGTAGAGTTTACAATGATTAAATAACCATTGCTTTCTTAAGTCCTTCTTAGCCGGTTCAGGACTGTTACATTTGTACTTTACTTCTTTAAGATTGAATGCAATATGAAGGCAGTACCATTCTTGTCTTTTTTTTTCCAGATGAAGAAGCATTTGCAGGATATAACCAACAAAATCTCCCGAAATGGACTGCAGCACAATGAACTCTGAGCATGACCTCCGCTTCTCACCATGACAACACTGAAAATCCTTTATTTCCATATGGATTGATTATAGTATGGGTGCAGTCACTTATTTTCTAAATGTTTGTTTAAATCATTTCAGTATTCACAGTACACTTGCTAATCCACAGCACTGATTTTTTTTTTTTTAAAGATATTGCATGGTTTGTATTTGGTCCATTGTAAGTGGTAGCAAAACCTTTTCAATGGTTTAGGTACGAAAGGATATGTGCAGTATGTTGCATTTTAAGTCCAGTCATTATTCTTGAGTATTTGAGCTGCTGATTCCCACAGGAGGGGTACAGGTTGAACTTTGAATGCAACATTTTGTACCGTTTAGAGTTTTAGAAATCTTATTTGATAATGTAATCTCTGTAAATAAAAGATGATTGTCCGTTCAGTCGATTAACTCTAGACTATATAATCGATTGATGGATCTGAAGAGACTTACACATGGGGCAAAATCAATTTAAGCAGTTGAGAAATTGAGGGTTCGGGGTCTCACTCAAGGATCCACTTGCAAAACTGCCATCAGCCAACTGGTTTTTATAAGCATGTAAGTGTTAGCATTGAGCCGTTCTCAAAATGTAAACAGCATATTCATATAAGGTGCATACTTGTGTGAGATCATGCTGTATATGTATATTTAAAAACACTCATATGCTATGTGAGTTACTAGTATAGCGAAGGGGGGACTCCATCTTTATCATCCTTGTTAAATGATGGGTTGAACTACTGCAGTCTTATTAAGGATTTGTTTACAAACTAGGAGGTTTTTCCAGGCTAAAGGTGGCTTACCAAATGGTTTACCACTTTCAAGTCTGCCAGTCTTGGCAGTATTTGGGAAGGGGTCAATTTCTGCCCCTGCCAGCTCGCATGTCCTTATGGTAGACTCTGAGGAAGCTGTGACAACCACCCTGCAGATGGCTGAGTAGGGTTGGATGCAACTGATCCCACAACATGGAATACATGATCAATATGCCTACCATTGATAGCAGCGATCACGCTGTAGGTCATATGTTATTGCAATGAGTGTGGCATTGGAGCAATCCCTCCAATCTGTGTGGTAGTTTATTCATGACTCATTCCTGACCCTGGGGCACCCGAGCCAGTAAATTGGGTAACTTTCTGCCAACTTGGTTTATAGACATCATCAGTTTTATGTGTAAATGAGCTTTGTATAACCTGGCTTGTGTGCCAGGGTAATTTTGCCCTGCAGCTAAAGAAATCCTGAACAGGTGTGTGCAAAGCCAGCACACACTAGTTCGGTCTTCCAAAGCCTACAGGATGAACACCTGTGTCACACATCCTTTAGGTTGGGACGAAGCGTTTTAGTGCCCTTCATCTACACTGGAGGGAGGCCCCAAGATAGCACCTTCCAAACTCAACAATAGCGCATTGGCAATGAGTGCGTTCTACATTGTTTTTTGGATGCTGATTTCTTCAGGCTTCACAGCCTTGTTGATTATAGACCCCATCAAAGCATTCAAATTTAAAGTTCTGCCTTTCCATCTCTCCCTAGCACCACAAGTGTTTTCAAGGTGGCTTTGTCTCATCAGATTGCCACTGGTATCAAGACACTGTCATATTTGGCTCCTATGTGTTTAGGCCCACAGTGAAGTTGGAGAAGTGCTCCCTAGACCAAAACAGGTCATACGCTTAATTGGCATGAATCTCTATAACCCCAAAATATGGTGTATGTTAGTACCTTTGAGCGTCCTAAAGTTTTTTGCCAGTTCTCAGATATTGTCTCATGATTGTCAGCTGACACAACAGTGTGATGCAGTAGTGTAGCAGATGCACTGTCAAGATTGTGCATACATTTAGAGGAGTGATATTTGCAGCTGAATATGGTAGCCCAGATCTGGGAGAGATGGACACAGATGGACCAGTTATGGCTCTTATATGGCATTTTAGAGTCGTACAGCCCTCTACGACTATATGGTCTGGCCTGCATCTGGCCTTATCACTTCTTGTATGCTTTTTCCCTCTTCACTCCTGATTCTTCTCATACTGTGCAGCACCTAGGCCACAGAGTCCTACTTGTGCTCTGAAAATGACTAACAAGATGGTTCCTACTACTTTGTTCACTGGTTGTCTAAACACCCTGGTGGCTTCTTCCATGAGCAGATCTGCCATTCCAGGTGAATGGCAAAATTTGCCTGCATCTGTTGGTCTGGTTGCCCAGACTGAATTGCCTGAGAACTGTCATCTAGCAGTCCAGTAAACACTTCTCAATACAAAAGTCCCGAACATTCCAGCTATGTACAAGTAGAAATTGTTCTGAGGATAGTGTTCACCTTGGACCCTGTGCATTATTGAATTCCTGAATTTTCTAAACAACCCCTTCTACCTGCAAAAGCCTTTGAAACATGCCACAGTACAGTAGATTGTAGATGTCTCTCTAGGACTCTATATGTTTATTACTGCCTTTCTCAATGTGTTGAGGCACTTTTATTGGCCATAGTTGCCTAGGAGTCCAGTGTGGAGTCTCCCTCTTTTGTTCCTTAAAGATCCTCCTTAAGAGCCTGTGTGAGAAATTGATAAGAAATGGGTATCTTTGCAAACAGCCTTCATCACTCCGGTTAATAGAGTTGTGGAGTTGCATGCTGTGGTGACAAGGTTGTCTTGCATGCATTATGGGACAAATGACTCTGGAGTGACATTGGCCTAAATCCAGGTATTCTGCCCAAGATCATATCTCCTAACTTTGTGAATCAATCTATTGTCCTTCAATGAGTGTGAGCTTGCAGAATGTTGCTTGCTTTGCCAGGAGTTTTGTATAGACTGCAGACTGCAACCATCCAATTCTCAGACCTGCTGTTGCTATGGGAGTACGTGACTTAGATGGCTGTTGTTTTTTTTTTTTTTTCTTCTTCTTTCCACCTTGTTTCTTTTAATGAAGACTTACCAATGAACATATCTGGTTTATACTTACAAAGTCAGTTAAATGTTCACTTTTTGAATAATGAATAACAAAATTATTGAATAGGTTGTTTATTGCACTAAAGATAGAAATGTCAAATGAATAAATAAAAAAATACAGGATCTATTTCTCATGTGATGTACATTTGAGATTTAAATCTGTAAATGTACAAAGTTGGTCATTTGAAGAAAAAAGGTAGACTATTTACAAGTTATCAAGAGTACTTGCATCAAATCCATAACTAATAGTAATGTATATGGATTCTGTATTTTATAGTATTCGCGTACTTCAATAGTAATTAATAATACAATAAAATATATAAAACCAGGAAATCAGATAAATTTGCCCCCTTTTAAAATGTTTTTATGTGCACTTAATGCAGTTACTGTCAGAATAACCAAAACTTTATTACTTACTAGTAACCTTGCATAAAGCAGAGGTTTATAATGCTAAAGGTAAATATCCTGTGTGGTGGTGAATGTCATGAGAGATGCTGGTACTTCGTTTATGGATCATGTTAGTTCAGTGTGTGTTTAGTTCAGCATTCCTCGTCTCCTTTGCTCCAGTTCGTGCAGTCTCTCCTCTCTGCCCTGTGCATGCTGGGCTCCAACTCTCTGAGCCGTCTCTGTCGCAGCGTGGTCAATCTGTGCGTATTTAGTGTTGGAGGCTCCTGTATACACACAAACAATGGCAGTCTTATTCACTTCTAATCAACAGCACTTTCAAACAGCAAGTAAAAAGATTTCGTTGAATATCTTCTCATCGTTGAGGACGTGCTGATGTAAACTCATTTCACAGATAACTGCTAAAATGCAGGAGCGCTGTGGACCACAGCCAGAAATAAGCAAGAAAAGGATACCATAAAAAGGAGAAATATACTTATACTCGTAATCTTATGCTGTAAAAGCATAGATATAACAGCATCACATCAGGTCTGGAAGAGTAAAAAGAAAACAGCTGCTTTCATGCATAAAATATTTTGTAGTTTTTTTTTTTCTTTTAGTTTTCAGCAAGTCTTAAAGGGTGATTGATGAAAGAAAAATGGCACCGGACTTTATTGTGTGGTTCAAAATATTAAGACAGATAAAGATTACTTTGGAAAAGCTACTTGCAAAATCTAGTGATAATTAAGAAAATGATCAATTTTCTGTCTAGTCACACTGCTTTCACACTCCAGGGCTGGGGGTTCAATTCCCGCCTCCGTCTTGTGTGCAGGTAGTCTGCATGTTCTCCCCGTGCTTTGGGGGCTTCCTCCAGGTACTCTGGTTTCCTCCCCCAGTCCAAAGACGTGCATTGTCGGCTGATTGGCATCTGTAAATTGTCCCTAGTGAATGAATGTATGTGACTGTGCCCTGCGATGGGTTGGCACCCCATCCAGGGTGTCCCCCACCTTGTGTCCCTGGGATAGGCTCCCCACAATCCTGTGTAGGATAAGCATTATAGAAAACGGATGGCTGAATTCATATTTTAATAAACTACTGTAGGGTAAGTATCTATATAAAGTCTCTAAAATATTCCAGCGTGTTCCCAAACCAAATATAATAACTGGCTTTTAATTTCTCCTTCTTTAAAATGTAAGCATCGATATTACATTATTAAGCTGGATGGTTAACATACTTTGAACTTTTCATGCTATTCCAGTCTTAATTGGCAGCTATATAGTGCCTTGCATAAGTAATCACCCTCTTGAACTTTACCACTTTTTGTTGTGCTACAACCTGGAATTGAGAGAGACTTAATTGGGATTTTTACCATTTGATTTACATAATGTCCAATATTTAAAAATCCAATGAATTGTGACACAAAGGTTAATTAAACAAAAAGAGCAGACATTTGTTGGTTGCATAAATATTCACACCCTGGATCAATACTTGGTAGAACCAAGGCTGCAAATATAGTTATGTGATATGTCTCTATAAACTTTACACATCTGGATCTTGATTTTTTTCAAGAAAAGTCATACTGTAGTAACTGTAATATGGCACAGTGCAGGAAGTTGGAGTGATGGACAATCTAATAGATGGATGGTAATGAGAAGAGGTGGGTGATCATTTGATGAACTTTGGAAGACGTTTCTTTAAAAGTCAATATGTATTGCTATATTTAGATTTGAATAGAAAATGAGTGATTTTTTTTATTATTATTTCTGTACAACACTAACATATCTTCATCTCCTTACAATCGTTACTAACATATTGACATTGCTTGCGACATAATTATCACGATATTGATATTATATTGTCCCAGCCACAGTATTGATCAAATAAGACCGGGTAGCTCACCTCTGACAGTGTGGCCAGTCTCCTGTACATCTTGCAGGTCCAGCTCCATGTAGTGTAGCTGTCGTTTAGACATGGGACTAACAGGGATGTTGACGTAATTCACGGATTCCCCCTGAAGCCGGTCTGTGACTGTAGACCCTGATTCACCTGATAGAGCTAATGATCTCCCTGACAAAATACACACAGTGCTTCATTGCTTTAGACAAGTGAACATGCACCAAGCATTAACTTGACTGCTCTGGCTATGAGTAAGCATTTATAGTATATAGCAATACAATGCAAGTACATATAATACTTCAGCTTCGCCAAGTTGGTCTCTTTTCACTACATTACGCACAATGCTGTTCAACTACCTGCTGATAGTGGGGCCAGTAGGATTTATCCCCCTCATTTAATGTCTACCTAACGAGAGTGGTGCAGCAGCGCTTTAATCTTTTAATCAGTAATACACAGATCAGCTTCAACTTACATGGCGGCTGTGGCTCAGTCGGTAGAGCGGGTTGTCCACTAATCCACTAATTGTGGGGTTGGTGGTTCGAATCCCGGCCCGGGTGATCCCATGCCGAAGTGTCCTTGGGCAAGACACTGAACCCTAAGTTGCCCCCAATGGCAAGCTAGCACCTTGCATGGCAGCTCTGCTACCATTGGTGTGTGAGAGTGTGCTTTCATTTGTAAGTCGCTTTGGATAAAAGCGTCTGCTAAGTGAATAAATGTAAATGTACATGATAATACCACCATCACCATTGTCATCTACTAGATCTTAACTAGCTGAGCAGAGTCTATGCCATAACTTAGTACAAAAGTGTTATATAGCTGCATTGCATTGGGAAGAGTCCAACATCTCCACTACTTCTACATTGGATGGCTCATTAATATGACACTGAGCTCTGGCTCTTTTGTTTTTAGGAGCTAACAGCAAACCGTTATCCCTTATGTTTGAAATTGTTGAAATATTTTCTCCTATTACACTTCATTGTAACATTTTAATCTTTAATCAGGGTGGAGTTTTCCTCTTAAGTAATATGAGATGAATTTAGGGTCAATATGTTTATACATGTATCAGAATGCACAGTCCTCCACTGAATTCTGTTCTTAATGGCTCCATGGGAAAAGCCACACACTCATAAATGCCACTGGGATCTGACAGGCAGAATACAACAAGGTCGGACATTTACATCTTGCTTGAGCGCTTATAATAAACTCTCTCTTAAGCAAGCTCACACTCCAGTTAATGATCTGTCAAAGCTGACCTTTTGTTCTATTAACAAACAGAAGTTGTCAAAGTATTAAGCAAGTCTTGAGACGTACCAGACAAGGATGAGTGTCTGAAAAGCCTCAGAGAGCTCATGGGAGACGTAGGCACTGCTGATGAACATCCTGATGAGAGTAAAATACAGGGCTGTCATTCCAGTCATACTTATGTAAGAGCAGGAGACACTACAAGCTCGGTGGAACTCCAACACTCACCCTCAGTTTCCCAAAGGCACTTCTGCGTTACTTGGCCGCTTATCAGCTCGAACCTGCTCAACTGCTCGGCCTGTGAAGGTAAATCACATGCTCAAGATGAAGTCTAACACTAATCCTTATGCCTTTCATTAGGGTTAAACCTAACTCTGATTATACTGTAACCACAATAAATCACGGATCTACTCGATCCACAATCCCTCAACCACAACAAAGACATCAAAATACAGTATATTTACAATTTTGGCTGTTAACAAAAGTTTAAAAGAAGATTATTTGGGATTCTTGAGGAGCTGCATTTTGTGGAATAGCACAATCAATGGTCAGAGAAATACATCAAATTGTATCAAGAAGCAAGGCTGGGGTTGATTTCTTTCTAGTCCAGTTGGTAGATTCATGCAGATCCTGAAACATCTTGATTTATCAGATTTAGCTGCCCATCTGTGTTTGTGTGTGGATAAAAATTGTTTCTTCATTCCCATTGTGCCATCAATTAGACCTTGCTCAGCCCTAATAGTTTTAATGTATCAGTATTGAGAGATATCAGACAGCCCTACCATCTCATATCATGACCAGACTGCATTTGCAAGTGTGTTACCCCTAGCTCTAAAGCCAAGCTTAACCCTGGTGCTTATTTTAGCCCTTACCTTAACCCTAAGCTTAACTTGTGTTCATCCTAGATCCAAAAATATCATTTTACGTGTAAGCTCATACAATGATCTCAGCCATTAACCAAAACAGTGAATACTAGCTGGCTGGCATTTGACCCGGCATTTTAAAAAAAACTGGCGTGGTGACCCAGCACATCAGGCAATAACCGACAGGTCTGACAGTTGAAAAACCAATCAAAACTTCCAGTTCAGCTGGAGGGTTTCTCTTAAAGGGGATCTCCTATGAGCGATAAAGGGGTAACTGTAAACTGTATTTGGCGCTCACTGGCACATAATAATCATGTATCAAATCAGTATCGCTAAGGTTTAAACATTTTAAGTGGCATGCACATATTCGGCATTCTGAATCGATTCCTCAAATGACATTCTTTAAATGTTATAAGTAAGGCTTGCTGGGAAAATGTTTAGTGAAACAGACAGTAACTACTGTAGACAAACAGCCTATTGCGTGGACATGTCTTCGGTTTTTACATTTACATATTTAGCAGACGCTTTTATCCAAAGCGACTTACAAATTACTTACAGCTAGTCACACACCAATGGTAGCAGAGCTGCCATGCAAGGTGCTAGCTTGCCATCAGGGGCAACTTAGGGTTCAGTGTCTTGCCCAAGGACACTTCGGCATGAGGAGTCATCCGGGCCGGGATTCGAACCACCAACCCTACGATTAGTGGACAACCCGCTCTACCGACTGAGCCACAGCCGCCCTGATTTTTAAATGATATATTTTAGAATTTGTGCTATCTTACTTTGTGACCAAATTTCTTTGCTGTTATTATCTTCCTGGCGAGTAAAATGCAAAACGAAGCACATGGGGTTGAAACAAACTACCCTGATATTCATGAAAAGGTGTGTTGTGCTCTGTTACTGTATTATTACTCAGAGCCTGGCTTCACATAGCACTAAAAACAAAATACATAGTTAGTCTGTATGTCTTTTATAGACTAATAACAGATGTACAACTTCTCTCCGACAAAGATTTTACCTCACCACTTTAGGAGTAGTGGTGTCACCCCTCACTAGAATAATTAAAATATTCTGTTTACCTCTGTGGATTGGCCCACACTCACGCCTTCAGGAGCTGCAGATATGGCAGTGCTGCTTGTTTCAGGCCTTGATTTTTCTAAAAGATTAATGAAGACAGTTATACCCAATAACAGCCGAAAGCCGGTAAAAAGACATTATGTTTCTGCCGAAATAAGGAAATAAAAAGCCTCACCTAGTCCAGCAAGGACATGAGAGGAACGTGTGTGAGTAGAAGGCATGACCACCTGCAGAGAGTAACATCACGGGATTTGAGTTGTCTCTAATTAGAGTACATCAGCGCACATTACATTACAGCCGTGTGTGGGAGCAAGAAAAGAACTTCATTGTGCATATTAATATGCACGTGTGTAGATTAATACGCCGCTGCACTGTTGAATGATCATTTCTGATTGGTCAGAAGGTGTTGATAAATAACAGCAGCTTTATATTAACAACAGGTTTATATTTATGCCCTTGTTCTAATATGTTATCATTTCTATAGTAAAAGTTCATTTATATGGACTTGTATGGGGGACACCCAACATAATCTAAGACTAATAATAAACCAATTATCTTAGTAATTTAACAAATCAAAATGATAATCATCATAATGAAGTTTTCTATAAGGGCGTGTTTATTTAACATTTATGGCCATTTTCCGTCACAGGAAAGTCTTCAGGACAGAGGAGCTTTGCTTTCCAAAAGACTGTGCTTTTTTTGTCTTATTAACTTCAAGAGAGCCACTATAATGTAAGTGATTACAGCAACCTGTTGGACATATATTCTGTAATATTTAACGGAACTACAGTTGAGGTTATTTAATGACGGAAATTAATTTATGCCTTGCAGAATCTGCACACACTCATCCATAACTATTATAAAAGTTGCAAACATTAATAACAAATTGATTTTATTTTGTTTCAAGATGTTATTTTGTTCATTTAGTACTTCCCTTCAGTAACTGTGCCCTTGAGAAGCTTTACACCCCCCTGGTCTCTTAATGCAGTGGTTTTCAAAGTGGGGGCACCAGGAGGGCCTCAACAATTCTGTGTGAAAAATAAATTCTCACTCTCAGATTACCATACACACACACACACACACACACAATCAATTCCTAATGTAAATATGTAAGATGTAATTATTAATAAAAAAGGGGGATATATTCAGAAGTGTGTGAAAAGATGGATCTCAACATCATACATTCGCTGATGGAAAGAGCTCAAATATGTAGAAGATGCTGGAAAAGCAAAGAACGTGCAGGATCTGGAGGATTTTTCTGAAGAACAGTGGGCAGTTTAACTGGTCAGGACAAACAAGGGACTCATGAACAACTCTCACAAAACATAAACGGCCACAGGGCGGCTGTGGCTCAGTCGGTAGAGCGGGTTGGCCGCTAATCCGCTAATCGTGGGGTTGGTGGTTCGAATCCCGGCCCGGGTGATCCCATGCCGAAGTGTCCTTGGGCAAGACACTGAACCCTAAGTTGCCCCCGATGGTAAGCTAGCACCTTGCATGGAAGCCTTGCTCCCATTGGTGTGTGAGTGTGCACTTGTAAGTCGCTTTGGATAAAAGCGTCTGCTAAATGAATGAATGTAAATGTAAATGTAAATAAACACAGTCGTGGATCATCCAGGTAACGACACACAGGATTAATAATCGAGTGAGTGTAAACTTTTGAACTGGTTCATTTGTGTAAATTCAGTTATTATTGCATCTTGTGGATTTATGTAAACATCTGTTATGTGATATAACTTATTCGGGGTAGTACTAAATAAAAAACGAAATGCAATTTAAAAAAAAAATTAAATGATCCCTCTTATTGATCCCTATTATTATTATTATTATTACTATTATTACTATTATTATTATTATTATTATTATTATTATTATTATTCTTTAAATATTAACATTTTGCACATTCTGCAAGGCGTATGTAAACTTAAGACCTCAGCTGTACAGATAGTTGAAGTATGATGTGTTCATTAATTCATTTAAAAAATGTAATCATTTGAAAATTACTTTTGCGTAATAGGAATAAATCACGTTGGGATGTGGCGTCATAGGAAAATAATTAACAGTAGTGGTAATTGTAACGCTTCAAGTCATTTATTATTTTCCAATGACAGCACATCTTACTGTGTTTTATTCCTTATAAATTAGACAGAGAGAAGAAGACAAGTAAGTAAGTAATAAGCTTGTTTTTATGTCTAAATATCCTGTAGTTAGTTAGCATAATTACCTGACAAGCAGCATATATCATTTGTTAAGATGTGACGTTAGCTATGTTACATAGCAGCTCCAGTCTACTTCAGGGAAAAATGCTAATCTGTTCTAATGATGATTGGAGGCATAAACGGGGCCATAATTGTATCTGCTGACATCGGTTCATCAGCTATAGTAGCACTGGTATTTTTGTATCTGATGATAAGTACTGCCATATAACACAACTGCTGACATGCATACTTATATAGCAGGTCAACTGGAACAAATGAAAAGCCGGCAGAAAGAAAAATAGTATATGGTTGTAAATAGTAGCTGTTTGTCAATAAGATCCACAATCTTATCTCGATTAAGCAAGATAAAGATACCCTTTATCAAAAAGGGAAAATTCAATGGTTCGGTATCTTTTAGCTAATTCTTGGTGTCTGGTCTTATCTGCAGTGAGGCAGTGTGGTTGCACATTTTCATTCCAGCCAAGCAGGATCCAGTAAACATTTCTCTCAGCATAATGTAACACCTGTAGTGTATTTAGCTACTTGTGAGACACAAGTTCATTTCTGAGGCTAATTAATATGTGTTGTGATGCTGGCAAAAAAAACTCAAGCTGACAACCTTCTTTAAATTCACACAGCAGGTTTGTTTTGCTACACCTCCTGATGGACCGTCGCCAGACTAAAAAGCAGGTGCAACGAGTGTGAAGTTTTAAGATTTAACAGGAACGTGCATTAAAGTAAAGAATTAAAAGGCTGTGTAGAGAAACATTTCTCACTCCCACTCACTCTGCAGTGTGCAAAGAGAAAAGGCAAAAGTTTATCTGGAAAACAAAACAATATTTAATAATGCTTAAAAGGAATTCATTAGAAACATATGGTGCATGGAGATTCATTTTCACTGAACAATTGTTGAGTAACACATTTATATTTTTAAATTATTTAAAAATGTTCTTTAAAGTCAAAGAGTTGCCAGATCCACGTTTGTCCTGCATATTAACGATATATATACAGTATATATATATATATATTTTTTTTTTTTTTTTTTTTTTTTAACTCGTTTGCCTGTGAATTGAGGGTTATGCATTTCGCATTCATTATTTGTGTTAATTATGTTAACCTTTAGTGAGCAAAATAAGTAATGTGGGATTTTATTGATGCAAACGGTCAATGCTTAGTCTATTTTGTACTGACTCATGTTCATAGTTATTCTTTATTTATGAATATTTGCGACACAAGACCATTTCAGGAATTTGGTGAAAAAAGTACTTAAGGAAAGTACATCATTTTAAAACCGTATACATAAAATGTATGTTGTGATTTCACTTTGTAAATATTACAAAGTCATGATATGCATGTAAAACAGAGTTTTCAATTTGAAGTTTTGGTATCGCGCTGGTTTTGTTCAACTGGGCTGCATCCAGACCTGGCAGCCCTGATCAATGGTTTCTTCATTCTCATGATGACTTTGAGTTAAAGTGGGATTTAATGTGCACACAGAAAGACAGACAGGATGGAGAAAAGATAGGGGAAAAAACACTACCTTCAGTCCTCCACATACAGGACAGAGAAGGTGTCGCTGCAAGGTCAAGCCTCCAGGGGGTAGTACTCCATCATTGCTCACACTCAGCCTCAAGGGTGCAGTCAGTTTGGGAGAAGCAGGGATTCCCTGTGGCTCTAATAGGCCACACTTGGGCTTCTGAGTCGAGGACGAGGTGGAGGGGTGGGGCTGGATGAGTCTGCGTGGGGTGTCGTAGTGCTGCGAGAGCTGAACAGGCACCTGGTAATCCATCTCCTGTGCTTCAGAGACCTCAGTGATGGGGCATACACATGGTCTGTGCCCTGGTGGCAAGAGAGCAGGGCTTGCTAATATACTGGATGCTTGTAACTGTAGAGGAAGTCTGGGGTTTGTGTTAGAAGTGGAAGTTGGAGTGTTGGGGTTTGCAGTCAGGTTTGTGCTGGAATTTGTGTTCAGTGTGAGGCTTATCACTGAGCCAAACTCCTCTAACTCTCCCTGTGTGGTATCTAAGCTGCCTGTGTAGGATGAGAAGCTTCCTGAATAGGACGAGTGGCTTCCTGTGGCGATGCCACTGTCAGTTGAGCTCTGTCGCCCGGCCTCCTGAAGTCCTCTGCGGCGAGGCGGTTTAGTCGGTGGGTGAAGTAGTCCTTCATGATGCTCCTCACTAGATGGCCTGGACCCCGTCACTCTTGTTACAGACACAGAGGGCTCTGTAGGAGTGGGGTATCGAACTGGATCAGCCCATGTTGCTAGGCGACTGCTCAAACTGGCATCTGAGTGGCTGGTCTCAGAGGAGGAGCTAGAGATGCTGCGAGCATCTCCTGTGGAGCTGGAGTGGGAGGCTGACCAAATAGAAGAGAGAAGAAATAACAGATCATGAAAAAGCACATGTAGAGAAAACAGATGCTCAATAGGGTTTAGGTCTGGAGACATGCTTGGCCAGTCCATCACCTTCACCCTCAGCTTCTTTAGCAAGGCA
>JAFFST010053364.1:43572-59936 GCA_022414735.1 Noturus placidus
TCGAACCGCCAACCCCACGGTTAGTGGATCAGTGGACAACCCACTCTACCGACTGAGCCACAGCCGCCCTGTATATTACATATCTATGAGTGGAAAAAGTGTGTGAACCTTTGCTTTCGGTATCTGGTTTGACCCCCTTGTGCAGCAATAACTGCAATTGAACATTTCTGCTAACTGTTGATCAGTCCTGCACATCGGCCTGGAAGTATTTTAGTCCATTTCTCAGTACAGAACAGTTTAAACTCTGGGATGTTGGTGGGTTTCTTCACATGAACTGCTTGCTTCAGGTCCTTCTACAACATTTCTATTGGATTAGGGTCAGGACTTTGACTTGGCCATTCCAAAACATTAACTTAATTCTTCTTTAACCATTCTTTGGAAGAATGACTTGTGTGCTTATGGTCGTTGTCTTGCTGCATGACCCACTTTCTCTTGAGATTCAGATTATGGACAGATGTCCTGACATCCTTTACAATTCGCAGGTATAATTCAGAATTTATTGTTCCATCAATGATGACAATCTGTCCTGTACCAGATGCAGCAAAACAGGCCCAAACCATGATACTACCACCACCATGTTTCACAGATAGGATAAGGTTCTTATGCCTGAAATGCGGTGTTTTCTTTTAACCAAATATAACCCTTCTCATTTAAACCAAAAATTAATCACTCCACAAAATATTGTTCCAGTAGCCTTGTGGCTTGTCCACGTGATCTTTAGCAAACTGCAGACAGGCATCAGTGTTCTTTTTGGAGAGCAGTTGTTTTCTCCTTGCAACCCTGCCATGTACACTATTATTGTTCGGTGTTCTCTTGATGGTGGTCTCATGATCTTTATCCAATGTGAGAGAGGTCTTTATTAGCTTAGAAGTTACCCTGGCTCCTTTGTGACCTCACAAACTATTACACTTGTGCTTGGAGTGATCTTTGTTGGTTGACCACTCATGGGGAGGGTAACAACAGTCTTAAATTGGTGGCTTAGAGGTTAGCACATTTGCCTTACATCTCCAGGGTTAAGGATTCAATTCCTACGGCTGCGCTGTGTGTGCGGAGTTTGCATGTTCTCACCGTGTTGCGAGAGTTTTCTCCAGGTGCACCGGTTTCCTTCCCCAGTCCAAAGACATGCATCGTAGGCTGACTGACATGTCTAAAGTGTTCCCTAGTGTATGAATATTTATGTGACTGCGATGGATTGGCACCCCATCCAGGGTGTACCCCCAATGCTCGCTGGGATAGGCTCCAGGTTCCCCACGACCCTGCAGGATAAGTGGTATAGAAAATGGATGGATGGATGTACACAAACTATCTGACTGTGGATTGATGGAGTCCAAACTCTTTCGATCTGGTTTTGTAACCTTTTCCAGCCTGATGAGGTCCTCAGAGATCTCCTTGCCATAATACACTTCCACAAACACGTTGTGAAGATTAGACTATGATTGATCCTTGTTCTTGAAATACAACAGGGTGCTCAGTCACAGCTGATCATTATCCTACTGATTGAAAACACCTGACTCGAATTTCACCTTCAAATTTACTGCTAATCCTAGAGGTTCACATACTTTTGCCACTCACAGATATGTTATATTCGATCATTTTCCTTAATAAATAAATGACCAAGTACAGTATAATATTTTATCTCATTGGTTTAATTTTTTGTTTCTTTGTCTACTTTTAGGACTTTTAAGATTTTATATTGTTGGAGGTAATATTTAGGCAGATCTATAGAAAACTCGAAAGGGTTCACAAACTTTCAAGCACCACTGTAAAGGTTTACCAGCATTATGGATGTGACATCACATACAGAGATTAGAGATGCACTTATCTAATGCTCAGTACATGAGCCTTTTTCATAATCTTTGGGGGAATATGAAGATTTTCAATGGCCCATCTGGGTAGGTCCTGCCTCAAAAAATATGAATAATAAAATCCAGTATAAACATACAAAGTCACATCAGCTCTACTGCTGTCATGTTGAAGAACCATCATTTTGCACAGGTCTAATTCAATACTGCATTCATGTTTTCACTTCCATAATATTACTTCCATACAGTTGTCTTCGCTAGCAAAAAGGAAACACCACAAAATTCTCAGCATAATGACTGCTCCTAAACAGCCAAATATACCCATGTATGCTTGACACAAATGAAACATGATCGCTGACACACTCAGTTACGATATGAGCCGTATGGGTTTTTGGAGCTGCTTATGCTTCCTCCGTGGATTAGAAAGATAGCGACATTTGCATTTTAATACACCGTCCTGGATCCAGAATATTCACAGGCATACTGTGCATTAATTAATTAAATGAGTCATGGTCCTCAATCCTGCCTTGACTAATATATCCATACAAATTCTATATGCTAATGTAGCAAGACATTGATTAGTTCTAGATGTAGAATTATCTTTGTAGGGCTTTAATTTTTAACACAGTAAAATCGTCCATAAACCTATTTTTAAATATTTATCTGCATTTGGAGAAGGTAAATATTGTGGTGAAAAAATACTGTGGGGTAAGACATCAGTAATGAGGTCAATATGTTTCAAAATGATTTGATTCACATGAACCATTAGAATTTAAAGAACCACATGAACCACAAGAATTTAAAACTAATTCAAGAACTCTACTTTTTTACTCATGGAATTTTACCTGTCCTGTGAGAATCATGTATTGGGAAAGCGAAGGATTTTGATGCATATTATATCCAATCATCCATCCTCTACCGCTTACTCCTATATCCAACCATCCATCCTCTACTTTCCATCCAAACTCCTTTCTCAGGGTCACCTATCCCAGGAAGCATCAGGCATAAGCCGGGGTACACCCTGGACAAGGTGCCAGTCGATCACAGGGCACAATCACATACACACTCACACACCCATTCATACACTACGGACACTTTGGACACGCCAATCAGCCTACCATGCATGTCTTTGGCCTGGGGGAGGAAACCAGAGTACCCGGAGGAAACCCCCGACGCACGGGGAGAACATGCAAACTCCGCACACACATGGCCCTGGCGGGACTCAAACCCCGGACCCTGGAGGTGTGAGGCGGACGTGCTAACCACTAAGCCACCGTGCGCCACTTGCATATTAAATATGAGACAAAAAAAAATCTGTAGCAATGTTTTTCATACATCATGAACTATGCTCGAATTTGTAGCAATTTGCCAAGAAGATTTAAGCTGAGCATAAAATTGAGGCCAATAAGATGGTGTGGGTTTTTTTTCATGTTCCCTTAATTGTTCCCACATAAACAAGCTTTGCTATTCATGACCAGTTGTAGTCATTGCAGTTTGCTTATTGAACCAAGATGAAAACCCTACAAAGTGAAGACAAGCACCAGATGGGAATTTTTGCAGAGCTTCACAAACCCCACTGTGTGAAATATCGTGAAAAAAAAAGTATGCAATGACCTGGTCATCTAATCAAGACCACCACAACTGTGGTACATAATTAGTGCTGTGAAGAAAAAGCCCCAGAAACAAGCAAACAAATCTCACACTGTGTACACGAGGTCAAAGCATCATGCCTCACCATTATCAAGAGGGTTTGTGAGGTGAGAGAAAGCGTTAACCAGTGCAAGATATAAACCTCCCAATAGCACCAAAAGCAGAAATGGCAACATAAAACAACAACTTAAAGAGAAATATAAAAATGGAAAAATAAACTTTATAAAATGTGTAGAGGGAAAAAAAAGACTACTACACACTTTTCTGTTTAGTTTAGTGTGATATGCCCGGATACAAGGCTCTTGATTTGATAAGTCAACAAAAGTTGAACAATAGATTCAACAGACTGTATAGTAAAGTAGGCTACTGAACATAAAATAATGTGAAGTGAAATAAACATTTAAATTTAATCAAGCTCACACTCCCACTGAGAAAGTAGGCTCATCTTTACCTTGTACCTCAGAATCACATAGCGGACACAAACTGGAAAATTCCCACATAAAATTGTAAGATCTAGATAACTATGGCTTCATGTTAAGACATTTACATTTATTCATTTAGCAGACGCCTTTATCCAAAGCGACTTACAAATGAGAGCACATTCACACACCAATGGTAGCAGAGCTGCATGCAATGTGCTAGCTTGCCATTGGGGGCAACTTAGGGTTCAGTGTCTTGCCCAAGGACACTTCGGCATGGGATCACCCGGACCGGGATTCGAACCTCCAACCCCACGATTAGTGGATCAGTCGACAACCCGCTCTACCGAATGAGCCACAGCCGCCCTGACATGACATGACATGACACTGACAGCTAATGAGTAATACCACAAATGTGTCCATGCATGGGGGCACGGTGGTTTAGTGGTTAGCTCGTTTGCCTCTCACCTCCGGGGTTGGGGATTAATTTCCCGTCTCCACCCTGTGTGTTCAGAGTTTGCATGTTTTCCGCATCTGGGCCGGATTATCCAATGGGCATTTTATGCACGGGCCAAAGCGAGGGGAAGAATTTGTTTTTTTTTTCTTTTGCGCCATGGGGAGTGTGGCACATGAAAGTAGCTTTTGACACGTTCAATCTGAGTTCGAATCCGCCTTTTGCCGAACTCACTCTTCTCCCTTTTTCCATCACATATCAGATCAGAAAGATGTTTATTTTCAATAAAAATTAAGAAAATATTTGAAAAGTGGAAATAAAGTACCTAATGTCTGTTTTATAATAAACTGTTTATCAGTTAGAGGTAGGTGTAGGGCGGGATTTATTGTACCAATGAGATGGCATCCTGTCATGTAACGTCAGAGAAGGAACTCTGGACTACGGTTCCCAGCAGCCACTGCACCACACCGTCATGTCACATAACCACCTGCACCTGGACTTTATTCATGTTAACGCACAGTTATGGGTATTTACAACCACAGTTACACTACACTGGTTGTCTTACATTTGTCTTATTTTGCCGTTGTAATGCTGTCTCATTTCTCTGCCTGGATTCCATAGTTTATGTGATTAATCAAATGTGTTAGTACTTTTGTTTTATTGCATCCTACTCGCATTGTTGTGTCGTGATAGAACGTAAGACCTTAACATGGATGCAGCCGATTTTTTCAGAATCCAAGAGGCCCTGTGAAAAGGAAAAGCCAAGGTGGGAGAAGGAGGGAAAATTCTCCCTAATTAAAGCCGATCGGGAATGGCTGGATGTGATGTACTCCGTTATGGGGTATGCCAAGGGGGAGCCTTCCAACCAGGCTTGAACCATCTCCTCCATCCCCCACTGCGGATCTCATCCAGTCTGCCATGATGACAGAGAACATTATTCAGCCTCCCTGCATGTCTGAGGACACCACTCAGCACACAGGGTGAAGGCGGGAATTGAACCCCCAACCCCAGACGTGCGAGGCAGATGTGTTGTTCACTAAGCCACCATGCCTCAATTGTAATTATCAACCTTGTAACAAAAAATAAAAAAGACTAGGCAAGCCTAGTTTTGCTGCATATCCACTGCATAGCATTTGTTACACACATGTCAACAGTATTTCAATGATGGCGATGTAGTAGTTTGTGTAGGGTGGAAACAAAATACAGCATATAAAAGATATAAAATATCCTTGAGGTGTAATTTAGAGTTTTTGGCAAATATGTAGCTACAAATACGTTCATGCCACAGTACATCCTTACACCCTTTCGTTAAATACAAGCTATTTGCTACAATAATGTTTCAAGCACGGACACACAACCTTATGAAATAACTGTACACAACTATACCTAACCTACCTCTACTTTCAGTGATTGTTGGTAAATAACACGGTTACTTGCAAACAAGCTCAGCAGATACACACGAATCATTCGCCGCTTGCTAGCTAATGTTTTCTACATTGAAATTCCAACTATTCCAAAATGATGCGGAGGTGGGCTAGATTGTGAACAAATGCTGCAGATGTATCACAGAATATCCCTTCTATCACTGCTTGCTAGCAAAGAATAGCTAGATTAAAATTCAAATAGCTAGACTCCTCATATTTGTGCCTTTCAACAATGGGAGTCAGAGAATTCACAGACCCCCTGGCTATGCTTCATGGAACCCACTTTAAGAATCACAGCTCTATGTCCCTCTATATTTGAGCATCTGCTGTTGGTAGAAGACTGTTAACACACACAATAACATGCCAAAGCTATAAAATTGTCCCAGGTCTGTTACATAGCCATCTGCAGCAGCTGAGCATTCCCTAAACGCACCACATACCACTTCCATCACCAGCACAAAGTTAATTAAAAAGATACATCAATTGGAAAATCTGTTTTACTTTATAACAGGGTTTTTAGGTCTGACAGAGCTTTAAGAACAGCTGCATTTCATTCTGCCAAAAAGACAGCTGGTGGTTATATAGTGCTAATGCACTGAGTTCAGATTAGACCAGATCACACATTACCCACTATCGTGTGAGCATAAGGGTGTATGAGTGAGATGCTGAGAGAGAGAGAGAGAGAGAGCAAGAGAGAGAGAGAGAGAGTGTGTTTAATTTTCGCACTGGACTCTTGGCAGGAACCCTCCATGATTTCCACCTCATGGAATCTCACTAACACTGCGTGAAAGTGAGAGAAAGGCATGTAGAGCCTTGGAGAGACTTAACCCTTTTACACAGAATGATAACATCTTAGAGCACTGTACAAATTTCCAATCTGACTGCTCACCAAGATTTACCGCCTGGTTTTCTATTAACGTACCCATTCTGATATATTATCATTTCTATAGTAACAACCTAAGCTAAATAATAATGACCATCTAAACAAAACATAACCAACACAGAAAAACATATCATCAATGACTTTCTGAAATTGGGTGAAATTTTCTCTTAGGAGATGTTTGTTTAACACTTATGAAAGGAGTCTCCAGTCTCAGAGCTTAGTAACAGTAAGCTTTCCACCATGGGAGAGTCTTCAGGACAGGTGTGTGAACATAGGGTATGTTACCTCGGTAACATGGCAAGCTGTGTTTATTTGTCTAGTTAACTTCAAAAGAGAGAGAAAAAAAGAGAGTGAGGGAAAAAAAGGAATGGCTCTTTAAAGCTACTATAATGTACACTATAACAGGAAATAAATTGTTTGGGTTTATTTTGAGAATTTGGAAATGCCAATCAGCCTACAGTGCTGTGTAAACCCCTGAAGCATGAGGAGAACATGCAAACTCCACACACAAAGTGTAGAGGTGGGATTTGAACCCCCAACTCTGGAGGTGCAAGGCAAATGGTGCGTCATACATTTCTAGCCAATCATAGAGAAGGAGGCTTGATGGTGTCATACCAAAGCAATCAGTTGAAGCATGCCAGTTGTGATAAATATCAAGATGCAAGAGACCTGAAAGCAGTAATAACATCCCTAAAGGAAAACAAAGAAAAATAGACACCAAAGCCAAAAGCTTCAGAATATTGCTCAAATCCACTCTGTCAATCAATCTCTCATCTGACAAGTCAATTCTGCTCTTGGAGTAATACAGTGCAAGCTCTCCACTGCAACGCTAGTCTAAAAAAGTTATCAAACTTCAGCCTACATTTTCAATGAAATATTCTGTTTCCTAGTAGGAGTGTTCTGTACCAGCTATCTGTACCAGTCTCTGACATTGTTTGGCATTAATTAGGGATGCAGCTAGTGTAGCGGGAATTATTCACTCTGCTACACTAGCATTAAATTTAAACATCCATCCATCCACCCATTCATCTTCTACCGCTTACTCCTTTTCAGGGTCACGGGGAACCTGGAGCCTATCCCAGGGAGCATCGGGCACAAGGCGGAGTACACCCTGGACAGGGTGCCAGTCCATCGCAGGGCACAAACACACTCACACACCCATTCATACACTACGGACACTTTATACACTCCAATCAGCCTACAATGCATGTCTTTGGACTGGGAGAGGAAACCGGAGTACCCAGAGGAAACCACGGGGAGAACATGCAAATTCCGCACACACATGGCCCCGGCCCACCCATAAATGTCTACCGCCAACATCCTATGACATTTTAATCACAAAGAGGATTTCCCAATATTCCCCAATATTTTGGGCAAAGTTCAAAGTGAATTCAATAGTCTAAAGATCAAGCCATGGTGATTTCCCTGCCTCCAGCACACAGCGAGCTAATATCAGCCCTACCTGAGTTGAAGTGGGCGTATTAAAGCAGGGCAATATGAAAATCAGTCCGTACAGGATTTCTTTTTGCGATTGTTGAAGCCTAAAATGCTTTATTTTTCTGCTGCTTTACTTCCCCCCTAAATATGCGTTGCAATTTGTGGACATTTTTTGTGCTATTTTTGTGTAAAACTGCTGTAATTGGTGAAATATCAATTGCATGAAACACGGTCTTTCACAGTGATGTTTGTTGGTAAATTCGACGCACGTGAATCGAAGAGGGCTTTGGCTGAATGTGTGTTCTGATGACGTCACATGATGCGTCTTAGCCAAAATCTGAGGAAAAATCTTCTGTATTTGTGAAAAAATAGCAAGCTCCGAATATTATGGAGTATAATATTATTTCCAATAATTTCTGCAATTGCAATATCGCTGAATCCTGAAGGGACTGTAAAATAAACAGGATAGGAAGTACTCCAGGCCCAGGGTTGGGAACCTGTGCTGTAAGCAGCAACAGCACTAGCAGTACTACAGCACTGCCATTTGTACATAAAACTCAAAAAGAGACTCACAATAGCCGCATCGCGTCCCTCCCTCAAAGATAAATCCATTAGGCACTGCTCCATAACGTCGCAGGTCAGGTAGTCTCCAGTGCGCAATAACTGCTGGAGGGATGTCTCTGGCTATAACGAGCAGGTTATTACACAGATGCAGTGCGGCTGTGCCGCTCTCCAGCTTAGTGCCCGGCTGGACGTTTACACTGAACCTGTGGACTGAAAAAGAAACAACCTTTCAGTTTGAGCTAGTACAATAGTTTAGAATTTAAGTTTAAGTTATCCTAGAAAGAGAAATAGTTTCCCTTTTAATAGACATATGTTATATAGATAGTACGTTTTAAGTTACTTGCTTTAACTTTTATGGTATTTTATAATATAATTAATATCATCATTTATATGTGACTGCTGACAGGAGTAGAATGTTTGTGTCAAAGCATAAGGAGCTTGTTTGTTTCTTTCATTCATCTTTAGTAAGTGCTTTATCTTTATCAGAGTCATGTTGGATATAGAGCCTATCCTAGGAACACTGGGTATGAGGCAGGAATATGCTTTAGATTGGATGCCAGTCCATCACAGGATACCATGATCACACTCATTCACACACTCATTCATTCACAATTCAGGCAATTCAGTATAGTCAGTCCACCTTCTGGAACATTTTTAGGAGGTGGGAGGAAACCAGAGAACCCAGAGAGAAAACATGCAAAACTCCACACAAAGAGTAACTCAATGTAAGGATTGCACTGGAAATCCTAGAGCTGAGAGGTGGCAATGTTATCCTGCATGGCACAAAACTACAATGAGAATATTGTGAAGAAACACACGATGCAAGGAATTGCTAAATGGTTATCCTAAAGATGCATCGTTTCTATGGACTTTTCTCTATTCGCTGAGTTTTTTTTTTTACATTATAACTGCTACTTACTACTCCTAATAAGAGGACTTCTATAACTACTGTTTGCCTTTTTCAAGAACATTGAGATGTATTGTATTTTGTCATCAAACAAATAAAAAAAATGCATTTTGGTGGCCAAATCGGGTACTCCGGTTTCTTCCCCCAGTCCAAAGACGTGCATGGTAGGCTGATTGGCATGTCCAAAGTGTCCGTAGTGTATGAATGGGTGTGTGCATGTGTATGTATGCCCGGTGTATGTGTAATGTGTATGTGTACGTATGCCCTGCGATGGATTGGCACCCTGTCCAGGGTGTACCCCGCCTTGTGTCCCATGCACCCTGGGATAGGCTCCAGGTTCCCCGTGACCCTGAAGGATATAGAAGATGGATGGATGGATGGATGGATGGATGGATGTAAATGTGTGTGTGTGTATGTATGAGTGTGCCGTACGATAAGTTGGCACCCTGTTCAGGGAGACTCATAACTCTCATGATGATCATCCATTTTGCAACCGAATATCGTGGTAATATTGTAAGCTGTAATAAATGATTATAATAATTATTGTGACATAGAAACGTAACAACAGCACATGCCTAAGGCACATCACAGATAATGAGTGTTTCTATCCTGCTCTGTTGCGTCCTCAATTTCCACATCTTTCCCTTTGTTTATATGTTTGTGTACGTGTGCCATGCTGACAGAGCAATAATAGAGATTGAGATAGAGATTGCATTCAGTGAAGCACGGTGAATTTTCCCCATGATGCTTGAACGCGCTCATCACTCTCCTTCCCTCTGCTGTGCTCCCTCACTGTATGACGTCTCGCTAACTCGCCTAACATTGAGCCTGATTGATGAGTCAGTCAGCATAGACGACTTCTGCCCCCCCCCCCCCCCACCGCTCTCTTTCTGTCTTTCTCTATGTGTGGAATGGCAGACATCAAAATCCTCGTCAGGAAATAAACTTCATCATTGACTGCTGATAATATCCCTTTAAAACATCAAAGTTATTGATTATACTTTTTTGAGTAATCATCCCGATTGTCATCATCCTATAACCCTGTTCACTCCTCACTTGCTAACTTATCATTTCAATAAATGCTTTATTATTTCTGTTTTTAAGGGAACTCATTAGGCTTTCATGCCTCTAGCTAGCGCAGCACATTACTTTATCAATCTGTTTACTTTAGTAGATTTAAATGAATATCACAGCGCCATTTATGCAAATGCTTTAAATGTCGGCATTGCGGGTTGAATAAACAGTGCTCTGGCACGCAGTTCCCATTTGTGCAGACGGTTTTTCTTTTAATGAGATTATAGTATCTCACAAAAGGGAGTACACCCCTCACGTTTGGGTAAATATGTGATGATGTCTTTTCATGTGACAACACTGAAGAAATGACACTTTGCTACAATGTACAGTAGTGAGTGTACAGCTTGTGTAACAGTGTAAATTTGCTGTCCCTTCAAAATAACTCAACACACAGCTATTAATGTCTAAACCGCTGGCAACAAAAGTGAGTACACTTTTACAGAATTCTGTAACTGATTAAAAAACTGCTGAGGTTTATGAGAAATTATACACTTTTAAACCACTGTAGGGTGGTAACAATATCTATTTGTGTCAACCTGCATAACATCAATAGGCCATTGATTATTTTCCTATAACAGTATGTATTATTCCATACATAATGCTATTTAGAAGATGGCTGTTTCAATGTGGTCTCCTAAATAAGTCCCTCTACACTACATGGCCAAAAATATGTGTACATCGGACCATCACAGCCATATGTGTGTCTTCCCCATTATCTAGAATACTACAGCATATAAAGACACAATTCGAGATAATTGTGTGCTTCCATCTTTATGGGAAGCAACGCATATGAAGAACTATGCTCTTACCCTGATGTCCCTCAAGCGGTCCCTAATACTCGGCTTATCTAGAATGTCTTTGAATGCTGTAGTATTACCATTTCCCTTCACTGGAAGTAAGAGGCTTTGAAGAAGACATGGTTTGCCAATGTTGGAGTGGAAGAAATCAAAAGTCCTGCACAGAGCCCTAAACCCCACTGAACACATTTGGGATGAACTGGAATGGCAACTACAGACCAGACTTCCTCACTCAACATCAGTACCCGACCTCACTAATGGTCTTGTGGCTGAATGAGCACAAATCCCCACAACCATGCTTCAAAATCTAGTGGAAAGTCTTCCCAGAAGAGTGGAGGTTATTATAACAGCAAAGAGGTACAAGTCAATATGAATGCCCATGGTTCAGTTCTGGAGAAACCTACCAGATTGCCTGCAGACCTCAGCAGACAATATTTAAACTTCAAGAGTTTGTTCTCGACACACACAACCTGACTGGTATTCGGTGGAGTGACTTAAAATAGACCTCTCAACCACAAATGATGTTTGCTATGTGCTCCATCTTTGTGTGTACGTGTGTTCTTTCAGAAAGGAGCCTACATGAAGGCGCAGGGTTAGAAGCTTGTTTTACGATCGCTTACCACCAAACCCCACTTCCATTTTAGGATGCTTGTCATGCGATGCAGGACTTTGAGATCATTAAAGAAATGTTACCAGTAATTAGCAAAAAATTGAAGAAAAATATATTGTATTCCATCAAGGCATAGCTCATAAAAAGATTTTTGGAACCATTTTGAAATACCGTGGCGTATCTTAATGAAGAGAGTGACTTTATATGGATATTTAATATATATCAGTGCAGAGGTTTCTCACCTTCCCCGAGGCTGTAGTGGATGCGTGCGTCCCAGGCCAGGAGGTTTTCCCTGTTGTCGAAGCCAAGTGTAAGGGACTGCGTGAGGCAGATAAGGGTAAGGGCGTAGTTCACGCCTTCAAAACTCTGCAGGAGCTCCAGGCCACAGATATCACCCAGAGTGAGCTGACTCTTCTCCCGCTGGCCTTTACTGCGCTCCTTGTAGACCAGCACACACAGGCAGTCTGACAAACACACACACATAATTTAACAATAGGCTATACAATGTAAAATATGCAAATCCGACGTAAATGATTTACTTCTATAATAAATTACTGTAATGCAGGGATGTAGTGAAATGCTCATAATATAGTGATACAGACAGACTGTCATTTAAATTTCAATTTCATTCACACCTTATTTATTTATAAAGTGCTTTTAACAAGTTGTCGCTATCTAGACTTCTTTTCTCACAATTTAGTAGCTTTTTTTCTTTTACATCTAATGAGCAAAGCAAACATGATAGCAACAAGAAAATTGGCTTGCTTATAAGAAGGAATCTTACCAAAAAAATAAATAAATAATCCATCCTCCTTTACTGGAAAACAGTATATGAAACTATCAAATGCAAAATTTAAAAAATTGGCAAAAATAAATAATTTTAATAAATAAAAATGAAAAAAAAATCACATGATGCCTTCAGAATGCTCTGACAGCACTTGTTGGTACAGTACTGAGAGCTTGTTAGCACCTGTAGTGTTAGTCTATATTTACCCACTCCTACACAAAAGTCTTGTGCAGGCCAGCATGCAATTAAAGTGAAACCAGTGAGACATCAGTGTAACGTTGGGCTGATGGTCTATATTTACTGTGTGTGTTTGCAGTTATACTTCAGCATGAACAGACATACAAGCAGCTGCCACATGAATCACCTCCGAGAGAGCGAGAGTGATTTATTGCAACAGCTGGAGACCGACTGTCTCATTACATGTCAGCCTCTGACCAAACCCAAAAACTTTTGTAGACTTCTAGCTCTAACTCGAGATTCTGGATCATTCTGCCATTAAAAATGGCAAGGAACCGATTACTTGTACAGGAAGAGGCCATTTGACTGACACTATAAACAACCAAAAGCTTCTCCCATGGATCATCAGCAAATACGTTTGGGTACCTAGTTTCCCTCAAATAAAAATCTGGACGTGCTTTTAAATACATGGTGTTTATACCCATCCATTTCCAAATGTTGAGTTGTCCATTTTTTTCCCATTGCAAAATGGTGTCTCTTTGTGCTCATCCATGGATGAAGGAGCCAATCAGATCAATGAAGATTTTGAAGTTTGATACCAGATAAGTGTACAATAAGTATCAGAAACCTCATGGGTAGTGCTGAAGCTGAGACCGGCACCAACAGGAAGTCATGATTAACAGTTTTCACTATTACTCACAATACTGTTCAACTACCTGCTGAAAATGGTGATAAGATTTAGCCCTTGCTTCAGGTCTACCTAAAGAGAGAGATGCAGCGGCGCTTTAGACTTCATCTGTACTCTCTGTACAAACAGATCAGCTTCCAAAGCTTCAACTTTCATGCTAATACCACCATCAACTCCATATGCTTGTCATCTCATAGATCACTAGATCATAGATCACAGAGCTGAGTCTGCCATAAATCAGCTCAACTGTGTCGTGTAGCTCTATTGCATCCTATAATTAAATATAATTAGAAAAACAGTTGTGTAAAGTTTTAGTCTGAAGTTTATATTTGTAACACTCAGTTTGTGGATTTAATTTTAAATAAACTAAAAAATAGTACTTGAAGGTTTGCTCCGCCCCATCTGATTAATCGATTAATCGAATAATTATAATCATAATCGGCCAAATAATCGATTATGAAAATAATCGTTAGTTGCAGCGCTAGCTGTAACATTAAAACCACTGACAGGCGAAGTGAATAACATTGACTAAATTAGGCAGCAACTAAACAGTCATTTCTTTAAGTTGATCTGTTGGAAGCAGGAAAAATGGGTAAGCATAAGGAAGTGAGCAACTCTGACAAGGGCCAAATTGTGATGGTTGTACGACTGGGTTAGAGCATCAAAACTGGACCATGGAGCAATGGAAGAAGGTGGCCTGGTCTGATAAATCATGTTTTCTTTTGCATCATGTGTATGGCCGGGTGCATGTGCGTCACACATTGGAGATGGCACCAGGATGCATTATGGGTAGAAGGCAAGCTGACAGAGGCAGTGTGATGCTCTGGGTAATGTCCTGCTGGAAAACCTTGGGTCCTGGTATTCATGTGAACGGTACATTGACATGAATGTACAACCTAACTAAACACTGTTGCAGACCAAGGATACCCCTTCATGGAAACGGTATTCTCTGATGGCAGAGGCCTCTTTCAGGAGGATAATGCCCTGCCACACTGCAAAAATTCTTCTGGAATGGTTTGAGGAACATGCTTGATATTGAGGAACATCAAGGTGTTGACTTGGCCTCCAAAATCCCCAGATCTCAATCCGATCGAGCATCTGTGGGATGTGCTGGAAATACAAGTCCGATCCATAAATGACCCACCTCGCAACGTACAGGACTAAAAGGATCTGCTGTTAACATATTGAAGCCAGATACCACAGCACACCTTCAAAGCTCTTGTGGAGTCCATGCCTCGATGGGTCAGAGCTGTTTTTGGCAGGATAAGGGGGACCTACACAACATTAGGTAGATAGTTTTAAGGTTATGGCTGATCTGTGTATATCTGTTCCTCTATGTTTTAAATTAATCTGTTTTAAATTCATTTGTTTTAGTTTTTGCAGGAGATGATAGAAAATATAGCTTACTTGAGTGTCACTAAAATAGAATATTTTAAAGTGGAATTGAGATGAATCTTTGTCAGGATGTTGATTTTTACGGGATATATATTACCTGGGGTGACACCACAGTGCTGCTCAGTTCTCAAAGCTAAAGGGGTGGGAAAATGTTCTATACAACAGCAGCTGTTATATACACGTGAGGGTTATATTAATGCACTCGTTCTAATCTGTTATTGTTCCTAGAGTGACAGCTCATATTCACACAGCCTTGTATAGCCAGATGCACCACGTATTCTAAAGGCCTGTTCACATGGGACATTTTTTCAGCTTGTTAAACGGTCCATTTTTCAGCACATATTTTTGTGTTCACACCCACACGTTAAACACAAGCAACATGCTGAATGAAAGTGCAAATTCACGCCCTGACAGGGGATTAATAAAAACTGATGAAAATGTGCTCTTATTTAAACAAAGAAAACCATATAACTGCAGATATGGTGACGTTTTCTGTTAGGAGGTGTTTATGTAACATTTAAAGAAGGAGTCTCCAGTATCAGCGCTTTGTAACAGTCAGAAGGTTCTTCAGGACAGAGCACTTTGCATTTTCCAGTTTCTCTGTAACAAGACAACATGCTTTTTTTTGGGGGGGGGGGGTCTAATTAACTTCAAGTGAGAGAATTAAAAAAACGACTGGCAAAAGAACAAATCTTTATAGCTGGCATAACATTGCATAACATAAAAAGAAATTATGAATGGTGAAAAAGTGTGACGTGGAATTTATTAATAAATTATTATCATTGCTGGGGTAGAAGAGGAATAACACTCTTTGGGCAATGTTGCTATAGAAAAGTATGAACTGTCCATCATGTCTTATTCCTTATCTATTGGCTTTCCAAGACGCAAGAATACGCAGTCCGTAAAAAAAAATATGACTGATATGATTTGGACAGGACTAAAATCCTAAAATCCTAGAGATACACCAGGAATACAGCTCCATATGTAACATTAATCTATTCCAAATACTGTAGGGCTAAAGTGACAGGAATACCCCTCGCATTGTTGATCATCTCATACAATGGTTTTCAAAGTGGGGGCCACTGGGCACCAAGGGGGGCCTCAACAATGTGGTGTGAAAAATAAATTCTCACTCTCAGACAACCACACACACACACACACACACACACACACGCAATCAATTCCTAATGTAATGTAATGTAAATGTGTAAGATGTAATTATTAATAAAAAGGGGGATATATTCAGAAGTCTGTATTTTAAATGTGTTTTAAAGACATCTTGCAAAAGGGGTCGTC
>JAFFST010053364.1:78001-89037 GCA_022414735.1 Noturus placidus
GGGGGGGGGGTTAAAAATGGCTGAAAATTTGATGACGTAATATATGGACGACCCCTTTCTACTGACTGTAAACTGATGTGAAGCAGTTAATCCGTCCACACTTCCTGCCATGTCCATTAGGTGGAGCCATGTGTCTGCTAAGCGCCTGCCTCTCACTTGATGATATTATGAAACGTCTTTTTGGACTGTAGCATATGTTTGCTGATGCCAGATCAGCCTGTATTTATACGAGAGCCACTATAAGTGGTGTATGTAGTGGTTTTAAGGATTATCTGATTCTTTTTCTTGATAACAATTCAATCAGAATGAAGCATAGAAGCATCTGTATTTTTTACTCTCAGCAAAAAATCCATATCCTTATCATCAGTAAGCACTTTATCCTGGTGAGGGTCATGTCATGGTGGATCTGGAGCCTATCCTGTGAACACCGTGAATGAGCACCATGTACACACACATTTACACCTAGGGTGTCAATCCAGTCAAGTCGTCAGTCCAACTACAGACAGTAAACCAGGCTCAGGATTGCATTGAGGATCCAACACTACACACTGCACCACCGTGCTGCCTCAACAAAATATAATCTTCTGATAATCCCCTGATAATCATTGTAATGTTTGATTTGCCTGCATTTGCATACTGGAAACCTTATCAGCTCTTATATTTTATAACTTAATAACACATGCCCGTCACATGTTTAACCCTAACTCAGGTTTCCAATGAGATTTCAGCTCTTTTTCTATATCTTAAAAGAGCATTTTAGGGCCTGTGAGGAGAACTGCGACACAAATGAGACCAAATGACTACAGCGACTGAAACTGATGTGGAAGGAAAGAGCAAAAGGAGCAGGGATGAATAAGGCTGTTTAAAACAGGGGCGGAGAACATTTCTGGTCCAGAAAAAAGATCAATATACTTCACAACTGTGTGCATTAAAAGGTTCAGGTTCAGGTAATTTGATTATTGTTCCGAATGTCTTGAAACACTTTTCAAAATAACAAACAGCACCTTGAAATATTGACCAAAAAGAAATTGACATTGCAAAAAGTTTTGACATATAAGAAGACATAATTGCGTGTACATAGTTTACATAGTTATAATTATTGTTATACGAGCTTTGATTCACACATCTGTGATGTTTCTGACAAATAGGCCGTTTAAATGTCATAAAAGTCATCTAAGCAAAAATATGCCTTGTGACAGCTCCTGGACTACAAATACACACTGTATGAACAAGAGCAAACATTCAAGATCTTCTCTGGGTCTATCACAAGATGTGGCATGATGTGACCAGCATGTGTTTGGAGTGTTATACACTAAAAAGGAGCTCATTTTCTGGGAAAAGATTGGTAATGCATATGGAGAAGCTAGTAAAAGAGAAGTGCCATTTGACAGCGCAGTTCATCCAAATTATGGATTGAATCTGTCTGAATAGCATTTAATAATTAAACAGAAATGAATTAGGAATGTATTATTTAATTAACTTTAGACTTGTGTTAGCCCTGACGATTGATCTGTGGATCGAAAATGAAATAGCAACAAAAGCAAACTGTGAAACCGGCAAGGTCATCGAGACAAGCTCAAATTCCTCCCCGAATAGTATCTGTACTCGCACTAGAACCACTTCATTCAAAATTCAGGCTCGGAGTTTGCCTAGTGTTACTCTCGCTCTCTTCCATTCAGCACAACAGCTCAGAACAAACAGGCCTTGTTGAGAGTAATGAGAGAGAGAGAGAGAGAGAGAGACAGAGAGAGAGAGACAGAGAGAGAGATGACACCACAAATGAAGAAAGTGAGTGCACAAGAAAGATCCAGCAGTCATGTCATCATCTGGTGTATTACGACAGAGCCCAGAGATTTCTGCCTTTAGAGGATTTGCTTTTCTTCTGTACGATGAATAGAGAAAGAGGGAGATACAATATGGAGGATGAGAGTGGCAGTGAGCAAGGAAACAGGCCAGTTTTGTTTTAGCTCAGTTCCAGCATCCTCATAAAACAAAGCTTGTCTAAGCAGCCATTCACTTTAACTGGGCCTCCGTGCATAGCTAATGCAGTGAGAGAGAGAGAGAGAGAGAGAGAGAGAGAGAGAGAGAGAGAGGGAGAGAGAGACATAAAGAGAGAGAGAGAGAGAGGGTTAGCAGGAAAGAGAACAAAATGATTGATGGGTATAGAGTGTCCTGTAATTTTTACTCTATATAGATATACTATGAAGAACATCAATACATGGGCTATTAGAAGTGAGGTTTTCTTGGAGCTCTTTCAGTTGGATAGTTGATTTAACCAACAGTGTTAACTGTTCTATGTATATTTTAGGCTAGTCACGATAAGTAAGTTATTGACTTATAACATATGGCCATATGAAAAATGACACGCAAGATATTGACAATGCACTAACAATGTATTTTGAAGAAGAAAAATCTACAAAGAATAGTTCTAGTGTTTGAAATAATCCAGTCATAGGTCTGGAAGACATAACCTAAGATTTGGAGATTCCCGAAATACATGGAAATCTAACAGTCAGTAAAGTCGGGGATTGAGCTGCTTAAACTGTGTGAGCTGAAGCTGAACAGTGAATGAACAGCAGTACACTGAAGCACTTTACTAGCAGGTTAATTAACTCACCCAAACACATCCTATACACATGTGAAGGCAATCAGATGAACAGTGCCCTCAACTAATATTGGCACCCTTGATAAATATTTATAAAGAAGACTGTGAAATATTGTCTTTATTGTTTAACCTTTTGCTCAAATAAATTCACAAAGATACTCTGCTCTCATGGATATCAAACAAGTGCAAACACATCTGAGGATTATCAAAAATATATATCTTTGTTAAATATACGTGTGCAACAAGTATTGGCACTTTGTGCTACCTCCCTTTACCAAGATAACAGCTCTGAGTCTTCTCCTATAATGCCTGATGAGGTTGGAGAATACATGGCATGAGATCTGAGACCGTTCCTCCATACAGAATCTCTCCAGATCCTTTCAAATTTCGAGGTCCACGCTGGTGGACTCTCCTCTTCAGTTCACTCCACAGGTTTTCTATGGTGTCTAAGTCAGGGGATTGGGATGGCCATGACAGGATCTTGATTTTGTGGTCAGTAAACTATTTTTGTGTTGATTTTGATGTTTCGGATCATTGTCCTGCTGGAAGATCCAACCACGGCCCATTTTAAGCTTTTCTGTCAGAGGCAGTCAGGTTTCACATAATATCTGGGAGTCCATGATGCCATGTATCTTAACAAAATGTCCAGGTCCTCTGGCAAAAAAACAGCCCCAAAACATTAAAGAGCCATCACCATATTTAACCGTGGACATGAGGTACTTTTCCATATTGCTACCTCTCTGTGTGCCAAAATCACCTCTGGTGTTTATTACCAAAAAGCTCTATTTTGGTTTCTGACTATAGAACCCGATCCCATTCGAAGTTCCAGTAGTGTCTGGCAAACTGAAGATGCTCGAGTTTGTTTTTAGATGAGAGTAGAAGCTTTTTTTCTTGGAACCCTTTTCAAACCAATTCTCCAGCTGTGATCCTTGGAGATTTTTTGGCGACTCTAACCATCCTCTTCACAGTGCGTTGAGACAATACAGACATGCATCCTCTTCCAGGTTGATTCATAACATTTCCAGTTGACTGGAACTTAATTATTGCCCTGATGGTGGAAATGGACATTTTCAATGCTTGTGCTATTTTCTTATAGCCACTTCCCATTTTGTGAAGCTCAACAACCTTTTGCTGCACATCACAGCTAGATTCCTTGGTCTTACCTATTATTATGAATGACTAAGTGAATTTGGCCTATGTGTTACTTCATATTCCTGTGAAACAGGAAGTCACGGTTGGACAATTTCCTGTTCCTTGTCACTCAGGTGTACAAAAAAAAAAAAGTAAAACATCAACGTGAAAATACTTCAAATACATTTTTACTCATATGAATTTATAGGGGTGCCAATAATTGTTGCACAGTAAAATTGCAGAGTAATTTTTTTTTTTTGCAGAATAAAATTGACAAATTGATAAATATGACGATAAAATATTGACTAAATTGAAAGGATATTTTCGTCAGAAGACTATTTTTTTATGATGTCTAAATATTCTTTGGAATTAAAAGTTCATTGCTCCTTGAAAGGGTGTACATGCATTTTTATGCTACTATAATTATTACAATATCAGTGGCATAAAATGGTCTTAAAATGACAATAACATCCATCCATCTATTTTCTGTACTGCTTAACCTACACAGGGTTGCCTACAACGCATGTTTTTGGACAGGGGGAGGAAACTGGAGTACCCGGAAGAAACCCCAAAGCACAGGGACAACATGCAGACTCTGTGCACACAGGGCAGAGGCAGGTTTCAAACCCCCAACGCCGGACTGCGAGGCTAAACACTAAACCACCAGGCCCCCCAACAATAATATCATTTATCGCAATTATTTCAGGGAAATATATAGCTAATCATGACAGGCCTATATATACAGTATATTATATTTTAAAGTTCTGTTTTCTAAAACTTTCTGCAGACAATGTCCATCTCTCCATACATTTAGTACATATGTTTTTATATTTATACCAGATTAAATCTAATGGGAACTATGAGTAGATATTGCACAATAATTTTAGTCAAAATAAACTCAAAACAATACATATAGTTATTTATCCTATAATAATAATAATAATTATTATTATTCCCAAATACTTTATAGTTGGCAAGATAGCTACTGTTTAAAAATACCAAATTACCAAAAACATGCCCAATATTTTCATGAACACTTAAAAACGCCACCTCTATGTCTTCATTCCAGTTGGAAAGTAGCCTGATGCAGCCATCAAATAAGAATTCTATGAAAGTTGGACAAACATGGCACTGTGGAATATATTCAGAAATTCAAATTAACCTTCAGACTTGTAGCTAACAATGACTTATCAGATGTGGATTGTCAGAAACACTCTGGCTCAATTTAGTGTAACACAAGCTGACAGGCGTATTCATCTTGTTATTAGGCACTTGTTAGCTAGCAAGCTAGCTTTGTTAGTCAGTTTACACCCGGCTGTAAGAGATAACGTTAACACCAAAAAAAAACATAGTCAGGGCTGAGAAATGACTTAATGACGAGTCAAACAAATATTACATACACACAAGCTAGAAGCTGTGGTGTGTATGACAACACAGAAGTTTCCAATTCAGTTCAAATGTTTTACACAAGCACTGTGATATAAACATTTATTCCAGAGCGGTGTTGATTTCTTGGTTCTGATTGGTCATAAGGTGCTGATTAATATTCTATAACAGCAGTTCTCGCTGCAAGACAAATCACAGGTGTATATTAAATGATCTGTGCAATATATTATTGTTTTTATTAGTAACAACTGATTTACAGGGACTTGTCTGATGGACGGTCCATGCAAAGAGAACAAAGTTGTTTCTAAATACAAGCCAAGTTTTATATGATAAATCTCTCCAGTGTCAGCGTTTGTAACCGAGTTATTTCTTTAACTTTTACAACATGGGTCTTCAGGACCAAGGGCTTTGTAGTGTCTTGGTAACATGACATGCTGCATGTTTTGACTTATTAACTTCATGAAAGAGGTTAAAAAAAAAAAAAAAACCCACTTCGGGACAGGCCGTCATTGGGAAATAATCTTCTGGGTTGTAAGAGTAACTCCAGTTTGCATCGAGCCATAACACGCCACCTTGTTATTTATTATTTTCAGTACACGGCATCATGTTTTCCTCCTTTCTTAATATTAGCACCTATTTACTGCCTATACTGTGTATGAACAATGTGTCCATAAGAAACTGGAGAAAGAAAGAATAAAAAAAACATACATAGAAAGAAGACAGAGGCCAGAAAATAAGGACACAACAGTAAATTAGAGCAAAAGATGTCCGCTCTAACATTTATTTAACTGTATATACAGAAATGCAGAGATATGGCACAGACCGGAGTGGATCGTCAGCTGAACAAAACTGCTACAGGAAACGTGATTGGATCTAATCTAGAGCAAAAATAGCAGGCAATTCAACAACGCTGGTATCTAGGATACAGCGTACACAGTTAGTATTTCTTTGTCATTTAGTAAAACATACTTTCTACACAAATTGGATAAATTAAGGTTGCGGGGATTATATTACATAATACCATATGTAAGATGAGAGAGTGGATGTTAACTGCATAAACATTGTTGAATTGCTTGTTGAAAAGAAACAGATCGAAGATTTCTGGATGAGTGTAAAGGATGGCACAATGTAGGAAACTGAGATCCTGTAGGCATTCAGAACTGAATTCATGGAACTGCTCACCACAGAGAGGTATGATCTGGACTGTGTGTGTGTGTGTGTGTGTGTGTTTATGATGAATATGTTCAGATACAATCTGGGAAATGCGTTTGGTCATTGTCTCACCACTTAAAGGTGCAACAAACAAGATATTTCACATGAAATGAATGTTTCTTGATGATAGAAGAGACTGGGAATGTTTTACAGTGGACTGAAGGCTAACGGCAGTCTGTAGGTTGAGATTGTAGTCAGACATGTGATCATCAGTGACGCAAAGTGGAGGGAAAAAAAGCTACTAAACTGAGCCTTGGTGCTCGTATTTAATGTTCAGGTAATGCTTTTGTGATGCACGTTCAACCATTTAATAACTATAGGCTGCAGTGCTTTGGGGAACCTCGGAATCGATCTATTTTGGTATCTTTCAAAACTTCCCCCATATGCATTGTAACACCACTGGGTGTAAAAAAAAAAAAAAAGATGTAAATACAGCATCTGTTGCGTGAAATGTGGCTAGTACTATTAGACTGCATTTAGAAAAGTAAAGAATAACCAAGTATTGAACTCTAAAACAGTCCTGTCCTCTGTTAAGGTGAAACAGTCAAATTCAGAAAGTCAGACATTTTTACCTGGTGACTTGACTTGTTTCTGAGGCTTCGGCTTGTTATTATAACTCTAAAACAGACTTTAAGCCAGGAATTTACATTTGAGATAACTCATGAGGACAGCCTTTGTCTCTTGTCTAGTTCTGCACCTGTTAAGGCCTGTCATGAGATTAGGCAGGACGACAGCATGGTGTCATAGGTGTCAACTCGTATGAATTGTCCAGTCCAGCTTATATAACATTCCCAACGGTTAACCCTTTACACTCCCAAGATTTCTTCTTGGGTTCAATCCTACATTCCTTCATCTCATAACTACATACAGTACTGTGCAAATGATTTAGGCACCCTACTGTTTTTAATACAAATAACTTCTACATTATCGGGTCAGTACAAAAACATTTTAGATTCCTAAACATTAGTTTTCCAGCACAAAATTCAATGTTACAGAATAATGTTTGTATGTAAGTGAAGAAAGCAACGTATTTGGCGTACAATCATAATGAAGGCTTTCAACGTCTAGAGAAGAACCGTGTCTGGTTCTGCAAGATGCTGAATAAAACTTACAGTTCATTTCCTGATAAAACTGCACTAATCGTACCTACTATTTTTATTTTTATGTCACACCAAATATTGACTTTGTTTCAGTAATTCTTTACTGTATTTTTTAAAAACGTCGAAACATTGAATTTCATTTTTATGAAGGAATCTTTGCTCTTCAGCATTTCTTTGCATGTGAGTAAAACTTGTGCACAGTACTGTACATGTCCGATTAGTTTCACTGTAATTATTGAAGAATATGTTTGAAGATATTAAGAACTAAACTTTCTAAGCTGAAATTTTGAGAGGTTAATGTTAGGGTCAGAGCCAACGCTAGCATCTAACTTCATTCATGTGAAATCACTCTTGTGTTACTGTTGTAGGAATGTTGCATCAGATATCAGAGCACCAATATAGTCTTAGGTCTCATGACTGTAAACTTATAATGGTTAATGCGTGCAACGGTTGTTGCAGTTAATTCCTGTGGTTTTTTGAGGGCGTGTGCACTCCCAGACAGAGCATGATGGCTGTAGTTAATCACTCACTGACAATCACACACACTAGAATCCGCTCTACTGAGCTTCCTATAATAGTGAAGCTTGACGACAAACAACTCATGTTTGTGTGTCATGAAATGGGACTGGACATACAAAACCTTTCTAACAAAGAGAGTAAAAGCTTGTTAGTTAGCATTTGTATATACCGCTATGTCTCTATTCCAATAGTTCAGTAAAGTGCTCTTAGAGGGTGACGTATGTACAAGGGAGAGTCGCGACTTTGATGAGGTTTGGCAAAGAGAAGAACAACAGCAAGTCCACAGCACTCGATAAAACACACACGCAGACCTTCAGGAAGAACATGAGAGGAGTGAGCGTGAGGGAAAGCACAGGTCACACAGGAGAGGTACCTGGCTGAGCCCAGCTGTCCTGGTAAGCATCCTCTCTGAGGAGGCGGGGCCGATCTGGGGAGTGAGGAAAGGGCAAAGGGGATGGAGGGAGGAGCAGACTGTTAGGAATGGCGATATCGCCTTCACCCACCAGCGTCAGGTCCGTACCATGCTCCTCCTCCTCCAGTGCCTGGGCCCCGCGCTCTCGCTTCCACTCGCCATGACTGTGTGAGATGGGTGAGAGGGTAGGGCCAAATGCCGCCTGTTTACGGGGAGCGGGGTTTCTATGGAGTGGCATGAAGGCTCTCCTGCCACCTGGTCCTTCTACACCTGAATCCAAGCTCTGTGTCTTGTGGCTGGCGCTAAGGGCAGAGCCGTTCTCTTTAGAGCGTGGACGGGGCTTGTGGGGATCAGGAGTGGAGCTGATGGGGACGTCTCCGGGACTCATGTCAGGGTCAAGGCGTAGGAAGTCAGGCAAGACGAGGTCAGATTTGTTCAGCAGACCCCGCTGGTCGTCAGCTCGGTTGCTCTGTGCTTTGGATATGAGCTCGAAGAATTCTGGTTAGAAACACACAACACATTCAAACCACCATCCACAAAACAAACGACACCAACACATGTTTGAGAAAAGCAGTGCTCAAGAGGAAGAGAGAGAGAGAGAGAGAGAGGGCATTCTTCTGTGAAAGAACATTAGTATTAGGGCTTTTTGTGGTGTGCTAGTATTAGCTGGATCAGCCAACTCAGACTGGTTAAGCAAGAGATGTAGCCAAGCAACTTAAAGTTAATTTAAACAACAATTTGTTATAACGAGAGGGAAAAAAGGTTAGACAGAGGGCAAGATTCTTTACCTTCAGCTTCATCTATATTAAGCTTTTTCTGTTTTCGCTTTTCCACCTGGGCCCTGGTTTTGACAGCCGTAGCCTTTCCTGATGATCTGTCCTCCGCCTGGGTGGTCACAATGAGAACGGGGCACGTTAGGGATGGGTGCATGAGGGCTGAAGTTGCTTAGGGACTTTTTCCACTGCACAAAGTACTAGATTTTTTTGCCATCAGAAAAATGGAACTGTGCCATTTTCTTTGTTCATTCACCACTGATTGAGTGCCCAAGTTGCAAGGCTTTGGTTACCTGGTCAAATTGTTACCAACGGGATCTAATGTTAGCTGGGGTGGGGCCACGAGAACTGTCTGTTGCCTAGACAAACTCAAGTCTAGTTTTCTTCATGCTCTCTCTATATATATTACTGTATATACAGTATCTCACAGAAGTGAGTACACCCCTCAGAGTGTTGTAAATATTTGATGATATCTTTTCATGTGACAACACTGAAGAAATGACACGTTGCTACAATGTAAAGTAGTGAGTGTACAGCTTGTGTAACAGTGTAAATTTACTGTCCCCTCAAAATAACCCGACACATTAATGTCTAAACCGCTGGCAACATAAGTGAGTACACCCCTAAGTGAAAATGTCCAAATTGGGCCCAAAGTGTCAATATTTTGTGTGGCCACCATTATTGCCAAGCACTGCCTTAACCCTCTTGGGCATGGAGTTCACCAGAGCTTCACAGGTTATACTGGAGTTCTCTTCCACTCCTCCATGACGACATCACGGAGCTGGTGGACTTTAGAGATCTTGTGCTCCTCCACCTTCCGTTTGAGGATGTCCCACAGATGCTCAAAAGGGTTTAGGTCTGGAGACATGCTTGGCCAGTCAATCACCTTCACCCTCAGCTTCTTTAGCAAGGCAGTGGGCGTTTTGGAGGTGTGTTTGGGGTCGTTATCATGCTGGAATACTGCCCTGCGGCCCGGTCTCTGAAGGGAGGGTATCATGCTCTGCTTCAGTATATCACGGTACATGTTGGCATTCATGGTTCCTTCAATGAACTGTAGCTCCCCAGTGCCGGCAGCACTCATGCCATGAGGCAGAACTCAGCCCCAGACCATGACATTCCCACCACCATGATTGACTGTAGGCAAGACACACTTGTCTTTGTACTCCTCACCTGGTTGCCGCTATACAGGCTTGACACCATCTGAACCAAATAAGTTTATCTTGGTCTCATCAGATCACAGGACATGGTTCCAGTAATCCATGTCCTTATTCTGCTTGTCTTCAGCAAACTGTTTATGGCCTTTCTTGTGCGTCATCTTTAGAAGAGGCTTCCTTCTGGGACGACAGCCATGCAGACCAATTTGATGCAATGTGCGGCGTATGGTCTGAGCACTGACACGTTGACCCCCCACCCCTTCAACCTCTGCAGCAATGCTGGCAGCTCTCATACGTCTATTTCCCAAAGACAACCTCTGGATATGACGCTGAGCACATGCACTCAACTTCTTTGATGGACCATGGCGAGGCCTGTTCTGAGTGGAACCTGTCCTGGTAAAACGCTGTATGGTCTTGGCCACCATGCTGCAGCTCAGTGTCAGGGTCTTGGCAATCTTCTTATAACCTAGTTCTTTGTCATGAGGTGCCATGTTGAACTTCCAGCAACCAGTATGAGGGAGTGTCAGAGTGATGACACCAAATTTAACACACCTGCTCCCCATTCACACCTGAGACCTTGTAACACTAACAAGTCACATGACACCGGAGAGGGAAAATGGCTAATTGGGCCCAATTTGGATATTTTCACTTAGGGGTGTACTCAGTTTAGTTACCAGCGGTTTAGACATTAATGTGTGTGTGTTGAGTTATTTTGAGGGGACAGTAAATTTACACTGTTACACA
>JAFFST010053364.1:146877-162759 GCA_022414735.1 Noturus placidus
CACCCGGGCCGGGATTCGAACCGCCAACCCCACGGTTAGTGGATTAGTGGACAACCCGCTCTACCAACTGAGCCACAGCCGCCCTAATTAGTTGCAGGACTACGATAATTATATTTGAGATGAGTTTTCATGATTGCAGGTTGTACTTAATCTCATCTTTCTTTAAGCTGACTCTATACTGATGCAAAGACAAACGTGAGTCATTTCTCTCTCGGTTATTTAAACACATGCAAGTGTGTGTGTCAGACAGAAAAGCACAATGATGCACTCTGGCATTTTGTCAGTGAAATAAGTCTTGTCCGCGCTCATAGTTCATAGAATGTCACAGCACATGACTTAAGCTTAACAGCAGGTGAAAGCACTTTTGTCTAGACTGAGGGACAAATAAGTACAAGTTTAAGATCATATTTTGTTACATTTTATTATATCCTCACTGAGCACTATACTAGGAACACTATACTAATACTGGGTAGGGCCTCCCTTTGCTCTCAAAACAGCCGCAATTCTTCATGGCATGGAGTCCACAAGATGTTGGAACCATTCCATTGAGATTCTGGTTCATGTTGACATGATTGCATAACACAATTCCTGCAGATTTTCCAGGTGCACTTTCATGCTGCGAGTCTCCCATTCTACTACATCCCAAAGGCATTGTATTGGATTCAGAACACTGATATCATTGTCATGTTTATAAAACCAGATTGAGATGACGTTTGCTTTGAGATATGGGATACACATGGTCATCAACCATACTCCAATAGGCTGTGGTGTTCAAGCGATGATTGATTGGTATTAACGGGCCCAAAGTGTGCCAAGAATACATTCCCCACACTGTTACACCACCTCCACCAGCCTGGCCTGTTGACACAAGACAGGTTGGGTCTATGGATTCATGCTTTGGCGCCAAATTCTGAGCCTACCGTCTGTGTGAATCAGCAGAAATCAGGATTCACCAGACCACGCTACGTTTTTCCAGTCTTCAACTGTCAGGTTTTGCTGAGACTGTGCCTACTGCAGCCTCAGCTTTCTGTTCTTGGCTGACAGAAATGGAATGATCATCTGCTGTTGTTACCCATCCTCCTCAAGATTTGACATGTTTTGCCTTCTGAGATGCTTTTCTGCTCACCATAATTGTACAGAGTGGTTCTCTGTGTTACTGTAGCCTTTCTGTCAGCTCAAGCCAGTCTGGCTACTCTCCATTGGTCTTTCTTAATAGCCAAGTGCTTGTGTCGCTCACTGGATGTTTTTTTTATTTATTGCACTATGATGAGTAAACTCTAGAGACTGTTGTGAGTGCAATTCCCTGGAGATCAGCGGTTATAGAAATACTCAAACCAGCCTGTCTGACAGCAACAATCATGCAACAGTCAAAATGACCGAGATCACATTTTTTCCCATTCTGATGGTTGATGTGAACATTACCCAAAGCTGCTAGCCTGTATCTACATGATTTTATGCATGGCACTGCTGACACACTATTGGCTGATTAGATGAATGAGCAGGTGTACAGGTGTGCTGAACAACGTTCTCGCTGAGTATATTTGTTTATAATAATTTCAGTGCTGTTACTGAAACAAGACAGAAGGTTATAGAACTGCACAATTAGGTAAAGGATACAAGAAAAATCATATGGAGTTTCTTGCCAGAAAAAGGATGCAGTGAGCCAGCAATAAAACAAACTACCAGCATTTCCATACGGTTAAGCTCAAAAGATCACTTACGACAAGTTATCATATCAAGTTAGTTTTTTTCTGCTCATTTTCATGAAAGGTGCCAATAATTCCAAAGCTACGTTTCATTGCATAAAATGTACATTCAGATTTACCTATATGCATGTTTCTTTGTCTATAGGCCTCTGTGTGTGTGTGTGTGTGCGTGTGTGTGCGTGTGTGTGTGTGTGTGTGTGTGTGTCATCTGACATGTGCCAGACGTGTGTGGGGATTTATGAAGCTCTACATTCTTCAGCAAGTCCCAGCATTGTGTTCTCCTCCCCACTGAGCAGCACACGAAGACCTGGAGCCTGTGTGTCTGTGTCTGTGTGTGTGTGTGGGTGTGTGTGGTGTGTGGGTGTGTCTGTGTGTGTGGTTCTATAGCTATCAGAAGTTTGCAGTTTGAATACAATCATTACACTAATATGTACATATTTGAAGGCAAAAATAAATTATGTGACACTTTTCTTTATATTTTTATATAACTCAAGATCTGCTCAGTACTGATCAGATCTGTTCAGTTTCTGCTGAAAGGAGGAACTCTGGTCGCTGTTACGCCTCAGGCTGTCAGCAGAAACAAAATTCATAATGTGGAGCACCATCATCCAACCAATCAGGACAAAGAGGCGTGTATATTCACCTGTACGTTCAAAAAGCACCGCCTCTTACTCAAGCATTCAGACATTGTAGTCTAGACAGCATTTTAGGGGCCTGGCTTTGGACTTTTATATTCTGTTATATTGAAAACAGCTGCAACTCCAATTCCAAAAAAGTTGGGACAGTGTGGAAAATGATAATAAAAACGAAGAGGCGTAATTTGTAAATGACGACTTGTATTTAAACAAAAAAATTATAAAGACAAGGAATATGATGTTTTATCTAATCAAGAGATATTTTATCTAATGTTTTATCTAATCAAGGGATATAAGGGACTTTTGAGGATAAATGTTTATTTTGAAATTGATGCATGCAACACCTTTATCCCAAAAAAGTTGTGATGGGGCAATTTAGGACTAATAGCAATGTGACAAGTTTAAATAAGAAGGTGATGTGAAACAGATCGTCAAAACAGATATAAGAAAACATATATAAGTCCCTTATATCCCTTGACAGTATATGATTGGCAAGCCAATCTGCCAACAGAAACGTCAGCGAATAATCCAACACTTTAAGAATAACATTCCCCAAAGACACATCAGTACGATTTGGGGCATTTCACCTTCTACATTGCACAATATAATTAAAAGATTCAAGGAATCCAATCAAATCTCGGTGCGTAAAGTGCGAGACCGAAAACCACTTCTGAATACGCGTGATCTCCGAACTCTCAGACGTCACTGTCTTAAAAACAGTCATGAGTCTGTAATGTATATCCAGACATGCTCTTGGGAATACTTTGGTAAACCTTTGTCAGTCAACACCATGCACATCTGTGAGGGCAGCATTAATACAGAAAGATAAGCACATTTTGGAGCAACATATCCTGCCATTCAGAGAAGGACAACGCCAAACCACATTCTGCCCGGATTACAAGCGCATGGTTGCGTAAGCAGAGAGTGCAGGTGCTAGCATGGCCTGCCTGCAGTCCTGACCTGTCTCCCATTGAGAATGTGTGGCGCAAAATAAGACAACGAAGGCCTCGTACAGTTGTGCTACTGAAGAAATGCATAATGGATGAATGCGGTGAAATTCCACTTGCTAAACTTAACCAAATGGTGTCTTCTCTCAGTGCCCAAGCACTTAATAAGTGTTATTAACAGAAAAGGTGATTTTACACAGTGGTAAACAGTCAACTGTCCCAACTTTTGGAGTGTGTTGCAGTCATCAGATTTGAATTGAGTGTATATTTTCAAAAAATAAATTAAATTCACAAAATAAAACATCAAATCGTGTTTTAATAATGTGTTTTCATTATAGTACCGAATGAATTGAATTTTCAAATAACTCTTTTTGTTTGGGGTTTTTTTTGTCATACTGTCCCAACTTTTTCAGAATTGGGGTTGTAGGTTCAGTTATCTTCTGCTCAATTGCTCACTACAGTTTTAAGAAGATCTGTGTAATAATTTTGTGCTTTATGTTGTAATGGTGTCTGACTACAATATACATAATATGCTGAGAACCTGAGGCACAGAAAGGAAATATAACTGTGAATATAATATAATTGTATCATTTTAAAATAAGTAAATAATGTAACCATGAGCGATGGAAACAGATGCCCAAAAGCTCTTGCTATGCTCCAGGATTCTCCTTATGGTAAGTGGGAGTTTAAATAAGAGGAGGAGATGTAAATGTAATTTGTTTCAGGTTTTCAAACAGCACATGTTTTATAAGATAATGTAATATCACAGTGTTCCTCTCAGCTGAAAATAAGGATGTGTGTGCATTCTGAGATGCTTTTCTACTCACCAGGATTATAAAGACTGACTATTTGAGTCACTTAGCCTTCCCATCTTAAACCAATATGGCCATTTTCCTCTTACCTCTCTCTCCAACAATGCATTTTGACCCACAGCACAGTGGCTCAGTGGATTTTTTTACTCAAGTTTGTTGTGCAAGAAAACCTCAGAGATCCGCAGATTCTGAAATACTCAAATCAGCCCATCTGTCACCAACAATCATACCATGGTCAAAGTCGATGATATCACGTTTGACAGAGGGGATTGAATGTAAGCTTTATTACCAAAAAAAAAAAAAAAAAAACAAGTGCCACTTTATATCATTGAGACACAAGAAATCAGGGGGGTTGGTTAGTGGTGGCTTAGCAGTTAAGGCTTTGGTTACTGATTGGAAGGTCAGAGGTTCAAGCCCCAGCACTGCCAGACTCTGGGTTACTGATCGGAAGGTCTGGGGTTCAAGCCCCGGTGCTGCAAAGCTGCCAATGTTGGGCCCTTGAGCAAGGCCCTTAACCCTCTCTGCTGTATCATGGCTGACCCTGCGCTCTGACCGCAACTTCCTGACATGCTGGGGTATGCGAACAAAAGAATTTCACTGTGCTGTAATGTATGTGTGACCAATAAAGACTCATTATCATCATTATATAAGCAAAAAATGATTAGCAGTAAGCTGCATTACATACAAAACAAACCGACAGCAGACACATTTCTTAACACATATCTTAATGCTGTATATATAACACAAGAACCTTGAACAAGAATAAAAGTAAATATACAGTCCCCTCCGAAAATATTGGAGCGGCAAGGCTAATTATTTTGTCTTTGCTATACACTGAAGACATTTGTATGTAAATATCAGGAAATGAAAAGCTGAATATTTTTGTCCTCAAACCCAAATGTCTTCAGTGTGTCAAAAAAACACAATAGAATTGGCTGTGCTGTTCCAATACTTTTGGAATGAATTGTATAAGAAACATAAAAGGTAACAAACATTCACTGAAAGACTGCGCATAGCGAGTCTGTGTCTGAGCAGAGAAAATCTCCGGGCTAACACAGCTTTGTTTACTATGCTGATGGTGATTCACTGACTAAGAAAAAAACAGACGGCACCAGACCGCAGATCGGTCATTAGGTTTAGTAGCTGATGCCATTTGCTTTATTATGAATTCTTATAAAGCTTACAAAAAAAGGTCCAAAAATTCAGAACGCCAACACTCTCCATAGCAATCACAAAAAAAATGAAGCACTCTGTCCTACACAACGTAACAATCACCTTGAAAACAGATAGCGGCCCACCACTTACTGTATCTGTATGTTTTTATATACACTACTCTGCTGGTATGTGATTGGCTGATTAGATCACTCCATGAATGAGCAGGTGTATACATGCTCCTAATAAAGTATTTCAATAATATATAAAAATATATTTAACAAATGTTAAAAAAAGTAATAAGGTCTAGTCCTACAGTGTGAATAAATAATTCACATTTGAATGTGAAAGCCCTAATGTGTATGAGTGTGAAATAACGATAAACTTCATGGCTCTGAATCTGCTTCAACATGCAGGAGAATTCAGTCACCTGACTGAGACCGCACACACACACACACACACACACACACACACGCCTCTCTCCAATCCTCTACCTTCTTTCCCCTCATCTTCCTCTCTGCACCCCTCTGTGCTCAACTTTTCATTTCATCTCTTGCTTAAAATAGTATGTTAAGGGCTGATCGATGCCACCTCAGGGGATGGAGGGAGTTTTTGGCCAGTGAGGAAGCATAAAACAGCTGTCTTCCAAAGTACTATATTTTGGATAAACTTGTGTATATCATCATTCTGTTCAGTGGAGAAAAACATGGTTTTGCTGTATCCAACAAACACGCTTTGATAGGAATATGTTTATTGTAAAAGTTAACTGCATGTCTAGTTGCTCACATTTAATTTAGTGTTATTAGATTTTGCATTCACACTAGCAAGTGACAAGTAACAGGCATTATCATTATCTTTCCTGGGTGTGGCCTGTCCATTTGTTTTTAAGCTCCATAACATTAAAATCCCCTGCTTAATATTGTGTAGGTCCCCCTTGTGCTGCCAAAACAGCTCTGACCCATCGAGGCATGGACTCCACAAGACCCCTGAAGGTGTTCTGTGGTATTTGGCACCAAGATGTTAGCAGCAAAGTCCTGTAAGTTGTGAGGTGGGGCCTTCATGGATCTTGTTTGTCTAACACATCCCTCAGATGCTCGATTGGATTGAGACCTGGGGAATTTGGAGGACAAGTCAATACCTTGAACTCTTTGTCATGTTCCTCCAACCATTCCTGAATAATTTTTGTAGTGTGGCAGGGTTTATCCTGCTGAAAGACACCACTGCAATTAGGGAATACCGTTGCCATGAAGGTGTGTACTTGATCTGCAACAGCATTTAGGTAAGTGATCCACATGAATGCCAGAACTCAGGGTTTCTCAGCAGAACATTGCCAGAGCATCACACTGACTCTGCCGGTTTGCCTTATTCCTATAGTGCATCCTGGTGCCATCTCCCGGATTAGTGACACACACACACCCGCCCATCCACATGATGTAAAAGAAAATGTGATTCACCAAACCAGACCACCTTCTTCCATTGCTCCATGGTCCAGTTCTAATGCTCATGTGCCCATTGTAGGAAGCTTTGGCGGTGGACTTCTTCTGTGGGATCAGACCAGACAGGCTATCTTTCACTCCCCACATGCATCAATGAGTCTTGGGCCCCCATGACCCTGTTGCCGGTTCACCGGTTGCCCTTCCTTGGGCCACTTTTGGTAGGTACTAACCACTGCATACTGGGAGCAACCCACAAGACCTGCTGTTTTGTAGATGCTCTGACCCAGTAGTCTAGCCATCACAATTTGGTCGTTGTCAAAGTCGCTCAGATCCTTATGTTTGCCCATTTCCCCTGCTTCCAACACATCAGAACTTCGAGAACTGACTGTTCCTTTGTTGTTAAGTCATATCACAGCAAACCAGTGACTACATTTCCCATCCTGCACTGCGGACTACAAACATGGATGCCATGTAGCGCAATTCCCAGAACACTCACCTTCATTCTAATCACGTACTCCTGCATCCAATTCACAACACTCACTGGTAGAGACTGGTTCTACACAATGACTTTGCGAAGTATTACACTCAGTTGCTTAGTCTCTGTAGCATTTCCAAGACTTACTGTATATCATGTTTGCATTTCTAGTTATTGACTTTGTTTACTCTGTTGACCTCAATTTTTTGCCCTGCCTAGTTTAGCCTGTTTGCCTGATCGTTTGACCCTTGCCTGCCTTGTACTACTTTCTTCCTGATCCTTTGGACTTCTTATAGTTTGATTAAGCTGCTTGAAAGCAGCAAGAGAGCAAGGAGAGTGTCATGCCAGAGTACATGGAGATGTCTGGCCAGCCTTCATGTCTGTCCAGTTTCCCCAGTAGACTGCCATAGACCTCCCGGATTATGGATTGTGTGACTACCCGAAGTGGTTCATGTTCCATACCCCAAATGTACTTTTTGAGCCTGGCAAACCCCAAGCCGGACAAGAGGCAGTGGCTTGGGTTCATTGTATCCTAGCTTTATGGCCTGGCCCATGAATGGGTGGAGCATCTGGCCAGTACAGGGTCAAGTGCCCTCAACAATGTAACTCAGTTTGTGGAACTGTTCATAAAGGAGTTTGGGTGTCCAGGGCAGAGCTACAACCTGGATCAATTTTTGAGGGGAGTCAGTGTGATCTGATCTGCCATTCCACATCTACAATGAGTGGATCAATAGGGCAGCCTCCACAGCTTAGCTTTAACCCCCTGGCCTACAGGGCAGTGGTGGAGGTGACGCAAAGCTGCAGGAATAGAGGTTGCTGTAAAGAAGCCCAGCTACAATGTCCCACATGCAGGAAATATGGGATCCATGGATCAGCTTTCTGCTCTCATGGATGTTTCAAGAGCAGCTGCCATGCTCACAAACAGCTCCACAGGAGAGCACCTGCAGAGCTCCAGCTGGAGGTCAATGTGGCATCCTCATCTCCAGAGTTCGAACCTGAGACCCACAAGGTGGTCTCACCTGCCAAGCTCCAGCCAGAGGTCAATGAGGCGACATTATCTCCTGAGCTCCAGCAAGAGACCCATGAAGTAATGTCATCTCCAGATCTCCAGCATAAAGCCAAGTTCCTGTCCGAGGTCAAAGAGACGACCGCTCAACCAAGTTCCTGTCCGAGGTCGAAGAGATGACCTCTCAAGCCAAGTTCCTGTCTGAGGTCGGAAAGATGACCTCTCAAGCAAATTTCTTACTGAGGTCGAAGACACAGCCTCCCAAGCCAAGTTTCTGTTCGAGGTCAAAGAGACGGCCTCCCAAAACACGTTCCTGTCTGAAGTTGACGAGGCAGCCTCCCACGTCAAGTTCCTGTCTGAGGTCGGAGAGATGACCTCTCAAGCAAATTTCTTACTGAGGTCGAAGACACAGCCTCCCAAGCCAAGTTTCTGTTCGAGGTCGAAGAGACGGCCTCCCAAAACATGTTCCTGTCTGAGGTTGATGAGGCAGCCTCCCACGCCAAGTTCCTGTCTGAGGTTGACCTCCCACGCCAAGTTCCAGCTAAAGGTCAATGAGGTGACCTTCGACGCCAAGTTCCGAGTAAAGGTTGATGAGGTGACCTTTCACGCCACGTTCCAGTCTGAGATCGACGATGTGACCTTCCACGCCAAGTTGACAGTCTGAAATTGACGAAGTGACCTTCCACGACAAACTCCAGTCCGAGATCGATGATGTGACCTTTCACGCCAAGTTCCAGTCTGAGACCCACGATGTGACCTTCCACACCAAGGTCCAGTCTGAAGCCGTCGTCACAATCAACCAAGTTCTGCTCATGCCCAAGTCTGCTGACACGAACAACCAAGTTCTGCTCACGCCCGAGTCTGCTGACACGGACAACCAAGTCCTGCTCACGCCCGAGACTGCTAACACGGACAACCAAGTTTTGCTCACGCCCGAGACTGATGGAAGTGACCTTCCACGACAAACTCCAGTCCGAGATCGATGATGTGACCTTTCACGCCAAGTTCCAGTCTGAGACCCACGATGTGACCTTCCACACCAAGGTCCAGTCTGAAGCCGTCGTCACAATCAACCAAGTTCTGCTCATGCCCAAGTCTGCTGACACGAACAACCAAGTTCTGCTCACGCCCGAGTCTGCTGACACGGACAACCAAGTCCTGCTCACGCCCGAGTCTGCTGACACGGACAATCAAGTTCTGCTCACGCCCGAGACTGATGACACAGCCAACCAAGCTCTGCGTACACCTGAGTCTGCTGACACAGCTAACCAAGTTCATGGAGAACGCTGCTCAACCTCTCTGCATGATTGAGGATGCCACTCAGCATCCCTATACAGCTGAGGATGCCACTCAGCTTCCCTGTTCAGCTGAGAAAGTTTCTCCGCCATCCTGCTCAGCTGAGGACATTGCTCTGCCTTCCTGCTCATCTGAGGACGTCACTATGCCTTCTTGCTCTGCTGAAGACGTCGCTATGCCTTCTTGCTCAGCTGAGGACGTCGCTCTGCCTTCCTTCTCAGCTGAGGACGTCACTCTGCAGACGAGATGGTCCCATGTATTACGCTCAGTTGCTTAGTCTCTGTCGTATTTTCCAAGCCTTATATAATGTTTGCTTTTCTGGTTATTAACTTTGTTTACTCTGTTGAATTCGAGTCTCTACCCTGCTTAGTTTAGCCTGTTTGCCTGATTGTTTGGCCCTTGCCTGCCTTGTGCTTTGATTTCTGCCTGATCCTTTGGACATTTTATTGTTTGATTAAACTTCCCTACTTGCACTTGCTTCCGGCCTACACCTACATTATGTGACAAACAAGATAATCAATGTTACTTACTTCACCTCTCAGTGGTTTTAATATTATGGCTGATCCATGTTCATAAATTATGTGACTTTATATTAAACCAAATAAACATTCGATATTAGGTATTTTTTTTAGATTTTATGTCAGTCTTTCCAAGGAGGTGCAATGTACCAGGAGATTAAGCCAATATTTTACAGAACGCTGGTTCCTGTCTTATTAACAATAGTTAGTAATATTAATATAAATAGTTTGAAATGGTTGAGTATAGTTAATAAAGGAATGTCATGTCAGTTGCTACAGATGTTGAGTTGGGTTCCACCCATATCTTGTGATTCCACTGACAGGCTGCAATTCAGCTAGAGTTTCTGGCCTATTTTGGTGTTTCCTCTGCTGTGCTAAATAATCCCACATGTTTTCTATGGGACATAGGTCCTGTGATTATGGAGAACTGTCCCAGTTGTACCGTTATGCCCTCTGAACAAGTAACACACACTGCTTGCTGTACGCTGTACAGTTTCCATCTAAGTTTCCATCCCATGTGTTCAAGAGAACAAAATCATCACTTCCGGGGAAACTGCCGCAAAGTATCAATAGAAATGGAAGCCTGAGATTTGGGAATGGAATCGTGTGAGACAGTTCTGGGAGGTAATTATACCAGATCATTTTGATGACTGAGTTTGGCTCAGAATGATAAAACCAACATTTGAGATCCTGAGCAACGTGATTGGTCCACTGTTAGTCTAATTATGTAACCATTGGCCACATACTCTGAATAACCAATCTCATCAGACAATTATCCAATCACATGATTTGTTCAGGTAAAGTCACTTGACTTTTTTGATGCGTGTCGAGGAATTTATTCAGTAAAGGTGTTTCCATCAAAGTTTATGCGCATGTCTTGTCTTATATTTTTTCAATGATCTGACTTAAGTCAGCACATAAGTTTTTCAATGCACATTTTGGAGATTTTATTTGCATCTGGTGTTTTCCTCCAGCATTTTTTAAAATGTGATATCCCAAAATTTGCATAAAAATATGTGAACATAAACATAGCTAGCCTCATCCTGGAATGTGAGAGTGCCAGTGTTGTGTTCTGTCTGGACAAAAATGATGTTCAGTATCTGGACAAGAAACTGACCATCCGCTTTTGTACAATATGGTCCTGCTATTCCAGGATGTTTTTTCTCGTTTTGTTTTTGTCCAGTTGTAAACGTAGGGAATTCTGGAAACATTACGCCTCATTTAAAAGTGTTTTCGCAGACCAAACCTTACGAATTCCTGACAGATTTTTAAAAAGTTTACAAAAGGCTGATTTTATAATAATAATAATAATTAATCAATTTGTATAGCGCTTTTTACAATGGACATTGTCTCAAAGCAGCTTTACAGAAATATCATTTTTTTTACATTTACATTTACAAGCGACTTACAAATGAGAGCACACTCACACACCAACGGTAGCAGAGCTGCCATGCAAGGTGCTAGCTTGCCATTGGGAGCAACTTAGGGTTCAGTGTCTTGCCCAAGGACACTTCGGCATGGGATCACCCAGGCCGGGATTCGAACCACCAACCCTACGATTAGTGGATTAGTGGACAACCCGCTCTACTGACTGAGCCACAGCTGCCCTATATATATTCTTTGTACATGCTTCTATGATGATAGATGCCATTTACTTGTAAATGACTAATTATGTTCACGGCACAGCTATTTTACATTTAGTAACGCCCACAAAACTCCATAAAAGCTAAACCTCACAATGACAGAATGAAGACTAAACAATGAAAGAGCGCTTCCTGAACCTGATGTATGAAAAAACTTCTAGTTACACAGCTCATCATAATCTCTGTAGAGAATTGCAGAATGACTCGAAGTTTAACGATTTGAAGCCTACCAGTTGGGGTTCACGTTACTGAGTCTCCTTATATGTGAATGTTTTTATGAACTAACTGGATTTTTCATGAATACCACGATAAATAATGTACGAATAACTTCATTTGAAACCAGTTTAATAAACAAGACCTATTGAACAAATGTACTTGCCTGAGCCAAATATTATTGCTTCATATGTAATTTGCATAAATATTAAGGAAATTTCAATACGAATGTTGCTTATCGTCTTGTCACTTGTCGCTGTTCAATGTCGCCAGCTTGCCCGTGTCTGCTTAATGTATGTCTGCTTGTCATTTTGTCACTTCCTAGTGCAAAACTATGTGAGAAGAGGAATGGGGGAATGAAGTCGGAGCTTTGAAGGCTGACAGTGTGTTAGAGAAAGCAGTCATTACAGCGATCGAAAGAGAGCAGGAGCAGCTCAGGAGCCTGACGCGTGGGCACCGGGATGCCCTCTCTCACTAAGTAAACACCATCACCCACATCATGGCCTAGCAGTCAGATTGGCTGTCTGTTTGTTTACCCTGAGAAACCCTGAGGTGTGTGTGTGTGTGTGTGTGTGTGTTCTGGAGAATCAGTGATTAGTGCTTTCCTCAATGCTGTTAGTGTGTCAAAATTTAAGCATGGTGTTTTATTTAACATTTAATTTGTGTCTATGTGCTTTCACATTTCACAGTGCAGTGTGTATGAACGTGTACTTTCAAAGAGACCGTAATTATGTGTGCGAGAGAGAGAGAGAGTGAGAGAGCATGAGGGTGTTTCGCCAAAGGGCAGTCATTAGAGTGTTTGCATGTCTGTGTGTGTGTGTGTGTGTGTGTGTGTGTGTGGACATGGAGTCTTTTGCTAATGAGAATGAACGAAACGCTCTTCAATGCTCATTAGGAGTGTGTGCAGAAACACACGCAGACACACACACACACACACAACAATTACTGTGCTCCTTTTACACAAAAGTAGGCTCTGTTCACACGTCAGTGTCATCATTCTGCATATGGCACACTGGGAAAAAGTGATCATAGAACAATTTTACACGTATGCTGTAGTTTAATGCTAGTTAGAAAGATGTGGCGAACGAACCTGCGGCTCTAACAGAGAGAAAAATGAAGATAGAAACAGGGGCTTTAAAGCACCACGGGTTTGGTTGGCAGCTTGCAAGTTGCATCTCTGTCATTTACCACAAAGCAACTTTCACAGCTTTAAGATAAAGCCAGTTTCTTTTACTGGCGTACTCAATCGCGATAAAGCCATTATTTTCAGAGCGTCTGCGCCGGGAAGAAGATCAAGATAACGACTGTGTCTCTTCCTGCTATAGGTACGTGGTCCGTGTAACTTGTCGTTGAATATGTGGGATATGGTGGCCAATCGTAAACCACATGTCACAAGTCATTAAGAAGCATGAAACCTAAGTAGTGATGCACTGAATTGAAGATTTGTGGCCAAGGACAAACTGGCCTTGTGACAAGACACTGACTCAATAACCCGAGTTAACCAGCCTCATTAAACTATTCTCCATTAAACAGAACCATGGTGTTTATTAATGGTATGAAAAAGTTAGACAAGACAATGATGGACGTTATAGAAACATCTTTGTGATGGCGTGCTATGGGCTTGAGAGAAGCAGAGAGCTGTTTCCACTCTTAAGCTCTTACGTTTCGATGCTCGGTGAGTTCCTCAGTCCCATCCCAGCCCTTTCCAGAGCAGACTATCTCTGTGCAGGCCTGTGTTTGTGGCAAACGCCTAGCAACGGAAACCATCTAGAGTTTGATCTTATCGAGCAGCGCAGTCACTCACACACACTCATACATACACAAACACACGAGAGTCAGAAATTGTGTATGCATATTTTTAAGTGATTATGATTAATGGACGATATCCCATAGGTCTGTCCCTATGTGAATGTAAATTGGGTAAATTCGTTAACTGCTCTAGCCTTAATAGACAAATCGGTTTTTAGCTATTTTAGAGATAATCTTGCAAAACAGGACTAAGGAAAACTCAGGGAAAATCCACTATATCACTCTGATTATTATTTAAATTTTAAGTTTTTAATAAAGAAAGGAAAACACGGTGGCGTAGTGGTTAGCACGTTCGCCTCACACTTCCAGGGTCGGGGGTTCGATTCCCGTCATGGCCATGTGTGTGTGGAGTTTGCATGTTCTACCTGTGCTGTGGGGGTTTCCTCTGGGGACTCCGGTTACTTCCCCTAGTCCAAACACCTGCATGGTAGGCTGATTGGCAAGTCCAAAGCATCCGTTGTGTATGAATGCGTGTATGAATGCGTGTGTGAATGCGTGTGTGAATGGGTGTGTGAATGCGTGTGTGAATGGGTGTGTGAATGTGTATGTGAATGTGTATGTGAGTGTGCCCGGAGATAGATTTGCATCCTGTCCAGGGTGTACCCCGCCTTGTTCCCCATGCTCCCTGCGATAGGCTTCAGATTTTATAGGGGATTATGGGGCAGATAATGTACATACATCAGACATGTGTGTGAACTATGGTGGCCATGTTTTCCATGCAAAGGCTGTGGGGGAAAAAAAAGAAAATGTGTGTCTCCCTTTTCCAGTACTGGATTTTCATGTGGTTTTCAGTCTTTCAATTGGTTTTTCAGATGTAGATGGGATGGAAATTTTTGCTGAAATCAGGCAACCCTGATTCACAATATTAGCTCTACTGTTTAAGATACATCTAACACGCTAAAAACGAGTTCCTAGACCGTACCCTGGATGACTATGCTGTTGACTCTCGACTGCCTATACAGGCCTTATTCTAAAAATTCACTAGGTAGTAGCCTATAGCATGAATATTAATGCTGTCCAGGCCCACCAAAATCTTTGGCCGTGAGCCACTGCTGTTTGTATAGCAAGCCTTTTCCAAACCAGGATATTTACCATTTGTTAGACTTTGTAACAACTGATCATTAATATGAAGGCATCAGCGTTTATGCATGTGTGGCTACAAAAAGATTGAGAACCCCTGCCTCCTTGAAAATCTCTGGAGTTATGTGAGTAGGTGAGTGAGAGAAGGAGAGCGAGAGAGAGAGAGAGAGAGAGAGAGATACAACATTAGCCTATTTAGAGTTTCCATAACTTGTGCCAATTGCTGAATCTTACTGATATTCCGAGGAGTTTTACTCATTTGAAGCCAGGTTCCTGCTTGGAACCATGTCCTGCTGAAGTGTGAACAAGTGTAAGTGTGTGTTTATATCACATATTTTAACAGCTCACTGCCTCACTTGAGCCAAAGTGCTTGCCAAAGAATAAATGGACATACTCCTACACCGATCTCTACATGTCTGCTATCGTTCCGAATGCACGGAGAGACGAACGGAACGCACTGCCATCGCTAAACGCACCATACGAACATCTCCAAGCTTCCTGCTCCTTCCCGCCTCCTCGGTCGCCATGGCGACCTGCCATCACCAAGCTCATGCGCTTCTTCTGGAATCACACGTGTACACATCACGACACACACACACACACACACCTGACTGCTGAGGTCTAAATTTAAACCCACATGTGTCTATACGTGAACATGCCAGGCACGTGGAGGATGGGGTCCTCTAAAAAGAGTTTAAAAGATAAATAACCAAAAAAAAAAACCAGCATGATGTCTTATTTTTGCAGATATTTCAGGACCTGTGTGGAATATATGAAGCTGACAATGGGAGAGAGTTACTGTGTGCTGGATCGCTCTGAGAGGAAACAGACTCGCTTTCTGGAGTTCATGCTTTATATAAATCACTCCCATCCATGCCAGATAGTATCACATCTCCAGAAGAATTTAGGAAAAAGCATGGACAGATGAAGAGATAGACTCTGTATAGTGGGAGAAACAGAAGGATAACAGGAAGACAGGATGAGGGCACCTGTAATCAGGGTGCCTGGAGTTTGAAGTGTGTATGGCGTGTGAGATTTTGGTGGCATGTTGTTGCGGCAAGTTCATGCAGCATGCAGCATTATCATGTAGTGTGTATTATTGTGATGTGAATGTTATGTTGGTCTGATTTCGGTGTGTGTGTGTGTGTGTGTGT
>JAFFST010053364.1:169102-181412 GCA_022414735.1 Noturus placidus
CTATGTTTTATGTCTTTTAACACATCTAGACGTAAATACCAGGAAATAAAATCTGAAATCCTAACTCACATTTCATATCCATCTTTTGATCTAAAACTCAAATGTTTGATGTAGAGCACGAACAAATCAACTGGTCTTGCCATTCCAAAAGTTTCTGAGGGGACAGTACATAACCTAATATTACCTCTAAGTAAAGGAGATATGTTAATGCATAGACGAGTCCTTGTATCTTGAAGCTGAGGCTGAACTGTACATGAAGGACTGAACGTACACTTCAGAACCTAACCATCACATTTGTGGTTCCCTTGCTGATTCATAGCTTTTCTCCATCTTTGGTCCTTGCCACTGCATTTGCAAAGAGCACTATAAATAGACCTTTCTGTCTATTCTCTTACAAAGACTAAACACAACCATCCTAACCACTTTTTTGGAGTTGTTCTAGTCCACTGCACACTGCGTCCCCGAGTTGAAACCATGGACGAATCAGGAAATAGACACTGGTTTTGAAGATTTGAAGAGATTCAAGCCAACTTGTGCCCTATGTTCATGTAAAAAAAAAAATCTATGCTGTGTTATATCTAATATCAGCTTGAGGTAATATCAGGTATATCGTTTAGTGTAGAAACGTCTGTGTTAATTCCATTCCATGCCTAGAAAACACAGCCGTGTGCACACACAAACAAACCAAACAGTGATCCCATCCAAGAATGCACCCCATAAAAGGAAACAGCGCAGGCCATTAAATCTAAAGAGGGACAGAAGACACAATGCCATGTTCCCTTACAGCACTGCACTGTACCACTGCACACTGGCTGCTCATTAAAAGACAAGACAAAAGTGAGATTACAGTGGTGTGTGTGTGTAAACAGAGTAAACACATCAGCTCATATGATTGCTTTCAGATGATCCCTGCCTCAAGCGCAGAATCACACACGTTTAGTCCTCTGACACTGAAAGAAATCAGCACCCTGATCACAGACTTCCACTTACAGTCATCGCAACGTGTAGCAACAGCATGTTGTGATTATGTTGCTACAAACTGTGATTGTGATATGCATCGCAATATATTTAAAAAATGATCTTTTATTGCAACGTATTAAAAAACAAACTGGCTTGCATTCCATTGACCATTAATATTTGTCTTTATTTGAGTAACACCACCACAGTTAATCTAAATGCCCACAGAAAATGCGCCTGGACCCGCTGAGATGGTTGAAATGCTTAGAACAAAAAAAAAAAACTCAAAAACATGTGGTTCATTACCGAGATTATTTGCATTTGTTGAGAAATCAATAATTAAAAGCCAATACTGCTGGAAAAATTCAAATTGTATACTGGACTATGGCTTTATATATAAAAAAATGTATTAAATACATGTGAATAAACTGACAAATAATGAATAAAAATAAGCTTATAAATGAAAACAGCTGTGACATATCACTTGGAAATTTTTGACTGTTTGTTTGTTTAACATTTACTTACAACCTAGACATGCAGTAAGGAATGTTTTAAACAAAAGAAAAGAAATACGAAATGTGTGGATTTAAATGCGTTTTTCTCCCTTTTTCTACTGAAACGTTGCTGCGTCATTATTACAGGCGGCTGTAGATCCGGTAGGAGAGCGGGTTGTCCACTAAGATTCCCGGCCCGCATGACTCCACATGCTGAAGTGTCCTTGGTTAAGACTCTGAACCCCAGGTTGCTCCCGATGGCAAGTTAGAGCCTTGCATGGCAGCTCTGCTACCACTGGTGTGTGAGTGTGTGTGTGTGTAAATGGATGAATGAGACACAGTGTAAAGCGCTTTGTAGAACCGCTAAGGAGCCTGAGGAACTCGGGGCACGAGGTGGGGGACACCCTGGACGGAGTGCCAACCCATCACAAGTCACAATCGGACACACATTCACACACTAAGGACTAACTAGAAATGCCAATCAGCCTACAATGCATGTCTTTGGACTGGGGGAGGACGAAACCCCAACAATACAAGGAAAACAAGCGGACAGGGCAGAAGAAGGATTCGAACCCCACAACCCTGAAGGTGCGACGTTAATGTGCTAACCACTAAGCCACTATGCCCCCCGTTATATAAAATGTTATTTACATTTACATTTATTCATTTAGCGGACGCTTTTATCCAAAGCGACTTACAAATGAGACACATTCACACACCAATGGGAGCAGAGCTGCATGCAAGGTGCTAGCTTGCCATCGGGGGCAACTTAGGGTTCAGTGTCTTGCCCAAGGACACTTCGGCATGGGATCACCCGGGCCGGGATTCGAACCGCCAACCCTACGATTAGTGGATTAGTGGACAACCCGCTCTGCCGACTGAGCCACAGCCGCCCTAATATAATATATATGTATATATATAAATATAATATAATGTAATGTATATATATATGTTATATATAAATATAATATAATGTAATGTATATATATATATAATGTTATATATAAATATAATATAATGCATGCTCGAGTGGAAGCGATGCGGCACGCCGCACAATCTGAGTGCCACTACCCCTCCAAAGTACATTATTTACATATAACAGCACGGGGTTTCATTTAATACATTTACTAACTTGTCATTCTACTGAAAAGAAAGGAGCGTAAACTCTTCTGTCCTGAAGACTTTCCCATGCTGACAAACTTCTCAAATCACGTGACTGCTACAAAGTGCTTACACCCGAGGCGCCTTCCACAAATGTTAAATAACTGTCTCCTAACAAAAAAGTCACCCCGTTTTACTTTGTTAAACAGCAAACATTTATTTCCAATTAGTTTTACATTATGTGGAGCTTCAGCCATACAAGTCCCGATGTACGAGTTGTTACTATAGAAACAATAACGTATGGCACCAAGTGCGTAACATTAACCTATCATTCATTTATTCAGTTAACGTTTGCGCAAGGGTTTGTGGCTCAGTCGGTTGTAATAATCGACTAATCGTAGGGTTGGCGGTTCGAATCCCGCCCCGGATGATGCCACATGCCGAAGTGTCCTTGGGCAAGTCACTGAACCTGAAGTTGCCTCAGATGGCAAGCTAGCACCTTGCATGGCAGCTCTGCTACCATTGGTGTGTGTGTGTGTGTGTGAATGGGTGAATGAAACACACTGTAAAGCGCTATATAAGTGCGCCATTTAATCATTCATGTTACAGCCGGAACTACTTGCGCTTTTATACAAAAATAATGCACTCAACCACGCTGTCGTATAAGAAGCTATAACGTCAAGCATTTAGTATTTTTCACTATTTTTTGGCCTTCTTTTTTAATATTCATGCATCATCGAGGTGCAGTTGTTTACGCAGACTGTACCGTAGTACGCTTTTACTTTTTTGACTGAAACTAACAGTGTTTTAGGTAGTGCTCTTTTATTCTTTCATTGCCGCAATCTTTCAGGAGGTCTGTATGCGATACGTGCTTCAATAGTGCTGTGTAGAAGGTGTGCTTGAAAGAAGGCAGAACGTAGTCTGGGCGCTCATATTTTCAAACAGTCACGCTTTTAAAGACGCATAGATTCTTGTTCGAGTTCACACAGAACTCACCATGAAACGACATTCAACCTTTATTCCGCAGTTGGTCTGCCAGCTCTGATCGGCTTCTAGAAGCAAGGGAAATCGACCTATCTGTCTTACATTAGATTTACATTTAGCAGACGCTTTTATCCAAAGCGACTTACAAATGGGAAAATACAAGCAAAGTGATATATCAAGCAGAGAACAATACAAGTAGTGCTACCATACAAGATCCATTAATTGAGTTCTAGAAGAAGCAAAGAGCACAGAGTAGTGGTGTAAGAGTCAGAGTAAGGTTCTGTTTGGTTTTTAAAACAAGGATGATGAGGGGGATTGGCGATTTCAGGGTTAGTTGGGTCTTTAGCTGTTTTTTTGAAGATAGTGACAGGTTTTGCGGTCCGATTCAGTGGCTTCAGAATCGTGTCTTCTGAATCGAATCGAATATAAAAAAATAATAAAAAATCCACGTAGATAATATTTAATCAGCATCATAATCAATTATGTCGATTAATTTCCTTAACAGACATGAGTTACTCGATTACACAATCTCGGTCATGTACGGAAAAGGTCATTGTTGTAGCCAGCGCTAGTATACTTTGTCAGTAACTGCATCTGCCGTCCTACGAGTTCCCCTTTATTCCCATTCCCATGGAGTCTTCTGGAATCAGATTCAATTCTATGGGGAAAATAACACTGCGCAGCACGAAGGTGACTGTTTTTTAAAGTCTTTCTCTCTCACTCTCGTTCTCTCCCTCCCACACAGTTTCACAGTTTAATGTGCTTTACTGCCACAGCTGTTGTAAATGCAGTGTTGCCAAAGCAGTTACCACTGACTTGTAGTCATACTATTAATAAAACAACAACACAAACACTATTAAAGCAAACAATCTCAATCTCTCTCTCTCTCTCTCTCTCTCTCTCTGTGTGTGCTTACAGGCTTATCGTGTCTATTTGGGTCTCTAAAGAGCCATCTTTCCTGTTTACTCCATTCCAGAGAGGCTGACTACAAACCCCACCAAAACATGTCACTCCATACACGACATGGCCGTTACTCTCCCTGTGGAATCGCAGTTCCTCTTTTCACCCCTCGCCCCAGGAGGTTAATCAAAATGAACACTATTTTGTGTCAACATGTTAGATGCATGGCATGGACAGTTAATTGTCCAGCACACAGCAGAGCCAGATGAAGGTGTCTGTAATTAAGGCAATGCTGTAATTATCCAGGAGATTCGAGCTGTCCTCCTGATGATACGCACTTCCTAGGCGATTTTAGAGCTTCGCTGCATCTCAGGCCTAGGAGTTGCTTCCTAGTAAACCTAGAAATGCTGAGCAAATGACAGAGCCCCAGTTTGTTAGTGTGGATGTTTCCTTCTGTCAACATGATGCACGGAAAAAGAAAATTGTAGAAAAAAAATAATAATAATAATAATAATAATAAACCTGGTTCATTTCACACTCATGGATCTGTTTTCATGTAGCAACATCTAACTGTGAAAGTGAAACTGCTGGGTCATTAAAGTACTGTGCAATGTTTACATACTTCAAGGTATGTTGTTATTGCGACTTAATATCTAGTTATTTCAACTGTCCACAGTGACTTCTAATACACAAAGACACATTTTGCCGTTCCTTCCGTTGCCGAGTGACTCATAACTCATTACCATAACTAAGTACTCGGGCAGAATTTCGTTAACCTTCTTAACCGGAAGTACCGAACATGAACGTGTATGTTGAACCAGAAGTGCTGAAGACCTTTGATCAATCAAACACTCACTCAAACCCCTCTTTGCATCAGCTTGGACTCATCAGTGGACATTTTTACATTACATTTTATTCATTTAGCAGACACTTTTATCCAAAGCGACTTACAAATGAGAGCACATTCACACACCAATGGTAGCAGAGCTGCATGCAAGGTGCTAGCTTGCCATCGGGGGCAACTTAGGGTTCAGTGTCTTGCCCAAGGACACTTCGGCATGGGATCACCCGGGCCGGGATTCGAACCACCAACCCTACGATTAGTGGATTAATGGACAACCCCGCTCTACCGACTGAGCCACAGCCGCCCCAAATGGACAAATGAGTTATTTTGAAATGTTACTATGTAAGAATTTAAATGCTGGTATAATCGCAGAACCTTCATTTCATTTTCCTCAGTGATGCTTTATTTGAATCTAACCTAACACACATTTTGGTTTAGCCACTGTTAATCGACATCATTATGAATGTAAAGAAAAACGAACAACAGATGGTCTGGAGTGTGTTATTCTACTTATACTACAGAGATTTGCCAACGATTACAATGTTTCTTTTATTACTGATGGACACATCACACGTTTTATCTGTTTATCGTAAGGTTTTATGTTGTGTAACTTCCAAGAGACAAGTTAATTCCTGTTCTCACCTACGTTATAGCTGTGATAAACAGTCTTTCCCTCATCCCTCTATCTCTCTCTCTCTCTTTCCTTCAATTGATGTTAAATAAACATCTCCTAGAAAAAGTCAGTACATCAACAATTACATGTTTTACTTTGTTAAACAACACTTCTGCTAAAATCTGTTTATTATAAGTCCTAGATTGTGAAGCATATACCACATAAGTCCCTGTGCATGAGCTGTTATATAGCTGCTATAGAAGCAATAAAGTATTGGAACGAGCGCGTTAATATTTACCTATTGTTCATGTTACATAAATGTAAACTACTATCCAAGCAGTGTTGTTATTCAAAAATAATGCACACGTTCTGACCAATCATATTCAAGAATTCAGCAGTGCATTAACATTTGCTCAAAGGCATTTTCAGGTTCCTTCTTATTTACATGTGACAACTCTAACACTGACTACGTTTACATGGACAGCAGTAATCTAATTATTGACCTTACTCCGAGTAAGACAATATTGTGATTAAGGTGTTTACATGAGTCGTTTTTAGAATATTCTACAAACAGTTCAATTCTACATACAGACACACACACACACACACACACACACATTGTGAGTATGGCCATTTTTTTTTGCTTTCTTATATTTAAAGACAATGCAGGTAGACGTTTTGATAAATGACAGACCTTCTCTTAAACTGTAGCAATAAAATGTTCAAAAGTCAGCAGTATTATGTTTATTTCACTGTTTCTGTCCACTAAAGCTCCGCCCACTCTGAACAATCGAGCCATGTCGTGTGTATATTGTGTGTGTGTGTGTTTATTTACGTGTCATTATGATATACATGGCTAGTGTATTTATAAACCGTATAATCGTATTTTTTCTTCTATATTCATAACCAAAGATTTCAGTTCTTAGTTAACCTGCATTCGTGAAATTTTACGTGTTCTGTCCAAGCCTTAATTAGAAAGATATTAATGAGGTTTGACATTAGGTTACTTAAAATGGCATATTCTGATTCCACAGTAGAGAAATGATGTTCCAAACCTCTCTGCATCCCTTGAAAGCGTCTTCACAGGCTAATATTTAAGTATGTAAATGTATGCACATTTAATCAGATGAGGCCTCGCTCTCATAAATACATAGAGTGGAGTCCAAAATCTGAGATATAACTGGAATTTAAATTTAAATTCTGAAACAAAAACAGGAAATACGCAACATCTCGACTATTTAATATTCCAGATTCTGCACTACTTCTAGGTCCTTATTTAAATGTCAGTTAACCATATCGTTAACTGCTTTGTACAAAAGATCAGATCTTCCTCATGTCTAATCTCTGAATGTGCTCTGATGACACTCCGATGGACTTGACCTGAAAATGGATCATACGGTTTTACACAAGCTTGAGGAGTGCACGCTGTCATTAAAGCAGAACAGGGAAAGATCAGCAAATAACTGGTAACAACCTGTTGCGTCCTGCCTTAACACATGTTCAGCTTAACCTTATTCTCCAAAACAGCAAATCTAAAGTAAAAAACACAACAAGTACTAAACCTCAGATCAACAAAACAACTGTAAAGAAAGAAAAAGAATAAAGCTTCGGATTTTCTCTTCCAGCACTCAAATAATGAAACACTGCCACCAGGTGGTGACGACGAGTCATACATGGCTAGCAAACAGTTTTCACAACAGTACATCGCTTACACACTTCAAAGCCCAAAGATTTATCGCTGAAACGAAATCTCATTATGAGCTGCTGCGTTCGAGTTAACTGTGAACGACTAAAACTCACACTGCCGGGACACCATCCTGACGAGTGTGTTATATGTCACGGCCTCGGAGATTCTTCTCCCCCAAGTGAGGGTACTAAAGTGAGATTCTGTGAGAAGGTTTAGGTCTCAGGCTAGATCTAATAATGTAATAACAATAGGGCCATGCATCAAACAGCATCAAAGACAAAGGCATGGGAATGATCTTGCTCTGTTATGATGTTCTCTGGTGTTTACCTCATGACATCATGGCACTAACAGATTAACAGATTATATGCTGTCTGCGTCACCATTAAAAGGTACGGTAAGTCAGTACATTTACATCGACAACAATAATACAATATTAAGACGATTAAGACGATACTCTGATTAAGAAACTAGCGTGTAAACAGAGATTATTGATGACCTTAATCCGACTGGTCATTCTCGAAGTGAACACAGAATGAATCAATTCATGTGGAGTATTCTTATTTTAGTCACAGTATGGAAGTGTATTACAGATATGCATACACCTTAATCACACTATTAATGTCGTGTGGGACGTGGAGGAAACCCACCGAGATATAGGGAGAACATTTAATTGTCCACACAGATAGTAACCCGAGCTCAGGATTGAACGGGGGACCCTGACAGCAGCAATACCCCCCCCTCCCCCTCCCCTTTTCAATTTCATTTCTTAGAAATGATTTTTTTTTTCACTTCCACACATTTCAAATGAAGAAAGAAGCTGTGACACTATGATGCAAACTCGTCTACCGCTGGAAGTTTCTCCGGATTGTTGTTAAGCAGTGAAAGACTGCTATAGGGATGGCACAGTTCAAAGAGCTTTAGGTAAGATTAGCCAAGACTAGTTCTCTAGCAGTTGAGTAAGTGGAGTTCAACAATGTGTGAACGATTAAAAAAAATGACAAATCAGTGTACAAATAAAGCTCCGCCCAGATTCTATGGTGGCTCGTACAATTCAGCTAGAGTTAGTTTTAGTAACACTACTCTAAAAGTGGTGGGGCAATTTTTTTTTTGTCTGAGAGAAAACGTACATCTGTCGTTTGTCTGTAAAAAACATATATATATATATATATGGAGGCTGTGGCTCAGTCGGTAGAGCGGGTTGTCCACTAATCCACGAATCGTGGGGTTGGAGGTTCGAATCCCGGCCCGGGTGATCCCATGCCGAAGTGTCCTTGGGCAAGACACTGAACCCTAAGTTGCCCCCAATGGCAAGCTAGCACCTTGCATGGAAGCTCTGCTACCATTGGTGTGTGAGTGTGCACTTGTAAGTCGCTTTGGATAAAAGCGTCTGCTAAATGAATAAATGTAATGTAATATATATGGAGACATGCAACTATCTTATTTAGCTTCTGGAGCTTTAGCAGATTCTGCAAGGGTATGCAAACTTTCGGGCACAACTATATGTATTTAAATGGTAAATGGCACACTTATATGGTGCCATATATATATATTTTTTTTTTTTTTTACCGAGTGTAAAAATAAAAGTAGACGCAAAAGAGCACTCAGTTTTCAGAATTGGGAATTCACAGCCACATAATACACTTGTGTTGAGACCAAGGGCGTAGAGTAGTGTAACCATGGTATGGACATTGGGGGGGTCCAACGAACTCTGCGGGAGGATATACAAGTGAATGTAACATTAATGGTCAAAAACCAGAATTGACGTTAGTCTATCTTACTTCGTGGGTGTGCGAATATCAACAGTTAACTGACGTTCTTAAGAAGAAACCAAGCCATGGTATGATGCCTTCTATACTAATCTAAGCTTACCTACTATTTAGGTTCTAGCTACATACTGTCTGAAAAAAAATGTATGTTCTGCTACACTTTTCTACACTTGTCTGCTGTCTCCATTTCTTACAGACTGAGCTGCTAAAATATATCAACAAACTTGTGTTGAGTTTGGGTGCAACCAAGTGTACAACTGGAGGGTGGACACGTCTCTTTTCCTTAACAAATGGAAATATATTAAAAAGGAATAGACATAAATAAATAGAATAGATGAAGAAAAGAGATCCGTTGGCAGGGTTCATTAAATGTGGACATAGAAAATATTTTGTACTGTATATTGGGGGGTCAGATTGGTATTTCCTCAACATTGGGGGGGGACATGCCCCCCCCCCCAAAAGAATGCGTAGTTACACCCATGGTTGTGACTATCGCTTAAACAACAAGGGTTTTTTTTAGCATGTTCTGCTTATTTTCCAGGTAAGAAATAAGATAATGAGACATTAACAGTATCCATGTTTCCAACCAAGTTGTGAATTTAACTTAACACGAATAAAGCACCGTTTCCACCGTTTCGTCATTTTCAAGCAAACGATCGCGAATAATCAATAAAAATGGATATCAATAAAAAACAGGGAAGCCACTGGGCCTCTTTTTTCCAATATTATAAATGCCTTGATCTTCAGAGAGCACAGATTAAACCCTATCACACACCTCACGTTATCTTGGGATCTGGGACGTAATTATAGCAGATCATTTCAATGATTGGCATTTCTGTCCATGGATTTTTAGGACATGGCATAAAAATACATGGCTGGAAATATAGCTAGTGTTTCACACACAGCTGTCTGTGTGTATACAGTACACAAACACTTCACAAATACAGCAGTGGCAGGGAATACTTCTGGGTCCAACTCTTGCGTAGAAAAATTCCTCACAAACAACGCTTTAGCTCATCACCACTTCCAGCGCACATTTGTTAGTTAGAAGAATATAAACGTCGATTTCAAATGATCTGTCCTCTCTTTTATAGAGAAGAAGATGCTGATGCTGGTTAATCTTATGAAACCTGAGGCTAGATAACCATCTTAAATCACCAGACAATCCCCAGGCACTGATAGACAGTGTGTGTGGCCTCCAGCACTGTACGTAGTTATTATTGATTTATCTACAGCATGTCCAAATGATCAGGTGAATTAAGCACACGTCGTTTCAAGCTCCTGGATGATAATCAGAGGTCTGAGCTCCGTCTCGGTCTTCTCGTCTCATAGTCAGCTTTAACACACACCCTCCAAGTGCGGAGAAACACTGCAGAAACACCCAGCACACATGTACACCAAGCTAAAACTACCATACATTATTAAATAAAAGCAATAAAAGTTTGCATACCCCTTGCAGAATCTGCTAAATCTAAACACTGTTAACAAAATAAGAGGGATCATAAAAATGCCATGTTTTTTTTTTTATTTAGTTCTGTACTGAATATATAGTATTTTGTATTCTTGGAGACATGCAACTATCTTATATAGCTTCTGGAGCTTTAGTAGATTCTGCAAGGGGTATGCAAACTTTCGGGCACAACTGTATGTATTTATGTGTATATACATACATACACACACACACACACACACACACTGTATGTACAAAAGGATCACCAGAAATCCAACCAGGGGAGAGCAATGTCGAAGCTGCTCACAGCACAATCTTAATAACGGAGCTAAATGGTTCATGATTACTTCGCTCAGAGTTCATACAGCAATCTCAGTTATTTGGGGGAAAGGTTTTTGATTGCAGTGTGAAACTGATTAATTAGTTTGATGCTTAGAGTGATTTATCTGGTTAGATTGACCTTTGAATTTATTTACTTGCTTAAATCTATTTGCTTAAATTGATGTATTTTTATTTACTTGTTTAAAACATAAGTATTTATGTGGTTATATGCTTTTAAGATTTATTGATTTGCTCACATTTATTTATTTACTTGCTTCCGTTGATTGCTATAAATGTATTAATTTACTTGCTTCAATTCATTTATTTACTTGCTTAAATGTATTTATCCATTATTTATTGATTTACTCATTTTAATTAATTTATTTTCTTTTTGTATTTTACGTTTGATTTTACTTTCTTTCTTAAATTTATTTTTGATTTCATAAAATGTATTTATCTATGTATTTCTTTATTCACTTGCTTAAATGTACTTTTTTGTCTGTCTGTCTGTCCTTACTTAATAAGAGACCTTTGCTTTTGTTATGTTTTAGACCGATAGAGAGACAGACAAACAGACAGACTTTTAAAATGCTGAATGTAATCAAAATTAGATGGCAAAATATACAGACAGACAGACAGACAGAATTAAAAGTGAATGCAGGTTTTGAAAATAAAATATTTCCTACCTTTTTCTCAGAGTCTTTTGCCCTCTTGCCATTGTGCTGCTGTGGAAGCTGTTGGTGCTCGCAAAAGTGTTTCTCCGTCCCAAACAGCTTGTTGGCCCACTCGTCCTTGGGGGCATGGAGCCGATAGGGCTGGGAGGCGATATCTCGCGCCGCGCGGTACCGATCAGCTGGGATCTTACTCATGGGAGGCGGCAGCGTGCTGCAGTTAGCGCTGGACCAGCCATCTGTGGACTCGCTGTAGGACTCCTGATCGCTGCTGCGGCCCTGATGCCACTCTCTCATGACATGGACAGGGAGCCAGCGCTGGCCCCCTGAATCCTTCTTAGAGTGGGCGGGGAAATGGTGGCGGGTTGGAAGTCCGCATACGTCCAGCCGAGAGGAAGAGCTCAGGTGTCTGCTGGACAGAGGAGGCGGGTCTGTGTGGGAGTGTGGGTGTGGTTCGGAGAACTCGTGCCTGTAGCCGTTACGATGAGTTATAGAGGGAGGAGGAGGTGGAGGAGGAGGAGG
>JAFFST010053364.1:217955-228760 GCA_022414735.1 Noturus placidus
TATTGTTCTCTGCTTCATATCACTTTGCTTGTATCTCTCATTTGTAAGTCGCTTTGGATAAAAGCGTCTGCTAAGTGAATAAATGTAAATGTAAACGTAGAAGAAATAAAAGTGGCTATAAAAATGAAGAGAGTCATGATAATAACTATAATTAGGCTATTGGCTAATGTGGTTATTTTTAATCGAGCACTCTGACCATTGTAGAAGGTGTGACGAACATGCTCTTCAGCAGCATGTCTACCGGCCTCAGTGAAGATGGTGCCACCGTCTCAAAAAGAGTGTTCAGCACTCCCAATGCTTCAGGAGAATCTAGGTGCATCTGTAATATATACATATACTCTTTCCAGATATGTCACTGATAAATAATTCATGGACAATTACAGTGTTAAGCAACAGTGTCTGACCTGCTGTTTACCAATCATGGGCAGGATTATGTCTGCAATCTGCCGTGACAGTCTCTTCCATTTATCTTCGTTCTCCTTATGACATTGCTGCAGGACCAGGATGAACATCTCCAACACCTACAGACACACAATGCTTTCATCAAAGCACCGTTCAGCACATCGTAGCAGTGCATAATGTAGGCACTCTAGAGTTCGGTGCTACCTGGTGATGCTGTATAAGGCGCAGCAGCATGGACACCACCACCTCTTTCTGAGTCTCCAGCTCTTTGCCTGCATCAGCCTTATTGGAGCCTCGCAGCACAAAAAGATCATGCACGATGGGCTGCAGGGCAGGGATTGCTGAGAAGCAAAGCAAACACAGTCAAGTACAAACCAACTCACAGCAGCGATCTTGTACAGTTTTTAATCAATAAAACATCCTGCATTTATTTCATCACTGATATAAGATCACATTTAGGCAAGTTGCATGTTTCAAGGAAAGTATCACACACCGTGAGTGACCGCTTTTCTGCCGCTAGCCATGATGCCGTCACACAACTGAATAATCTTTGGAATGCTGATAATCTGTTTGGAGTGATAACGCTCATAGGACAGCAGCACCAGAAAGAAGAAAATATTGGGAATGATTGCCTCGGAATCCCTGTGACAGTCCGAGAAATGAAGAGAAACTAATGAGGCACACCTTAAAAATAGTCCAGAGGATCGGTGTATAATTGTGCAAACATTCATTTCTTTCAATTGAAAATAAACATTTTATTTACAAAAAAAAGCAGCCAATAAGAGTCCAGCATAGGTGGGAACTCCTTTAATATGCTTAAAATGTATCGCAGGGATTTCCTCAAGAAATCGGTTGAGAAAATGCCAAGAATACATTTCTGGAAATTCTAGGTAAAAAGGGGGTCTACTTTGAAAATGCTAAAATATTATATTATTTTGATTTATTTTGCATTTTTAAATCACAACATAATTCCCATAGTTCCACTTGTGTCATTCCAGATTTTTGATTACTATTATTATTCTTAAATGTGAGGAGGAAAAAAAAACAAAACTTTTGTTTGACCGGTAGTTTATATTGCACATATATTATATATAAGTATTAGAAGTACATAGCACTGTTAACATTATAAATGTACGAGTGTATTTGTTCAGCCACTCCAGCTTACCTGAACTGCCCCACCTCAATGTATTCAAACTGCTTCAGCACAAAACCAATGAACACCTGAAACACACAATGCAGCACATGTTAACTTTTAGCTTGGCAAGTCTCTTTTTACCGAAATCTGGGCTGAACGTACATTTAAGCATCTCAGATCCAAGAGTTACGGGCTGTCTATAGTGCAAGCCCAGATTTCTCAAAACAGTTCAGCCAAAAATGAAACTCGCACACTTCCGTTCTATTAAAAACGATCTTAAGATGTTTATCAATAAAAATACCTCTGATCTGATTTAGGGTTCAGTACCTTAAAATATTTTCGATAAAGCTGTGTGACTCACCTGGTCAGAATCGAGCAGGCAGTAATTAACTCGGAGCTGCACTAGCTGAGCGAGCAGGTCCAGCACTTGCTTCTGCAGGGCCACGCAGGTGCTGGTGGTGTACTGCTTCAGTGCTTTGATCACCAGCGGCTCAAACAGACGGATGTGATTGTGGATGGCATTCTGAAACAGACACGGTGGAGCAAGTCAGACATGAATCAAAACGTTTTATGGGTAGAAATATATACTGACATCCAACAGACTAATCAATTCCTAAAATAAACCCAGTTAATCAAACAAAAAATGAGCAACAGTAGATTATAAAAGCAATTATATTTTCTTTGGGCAAACTAGTAATGACATACCCACTATGGTATTTCTGTATATGTGTGGGCGTGTGTGTGCAATGTGTGCAACCTCTTGGATGTCATTGTGGCTGAATTCTAGCGCACAAACAATTGACAATTAAATAATAATAATAATTTCCTGTCTAGAACATACTTTGACACCTCAACATTAAAAAACTATATATATATATATATATATATATATATATATATATATATATAAACAATCTAGGCAAGTTTAATGCCAGTTTTAAAAAAACAAGCTGGTACAAAAAACAAAAAAAAAAAGTCATTTGTTCTAATGATGTCTAAATACATATACACATCAATCAGCCATAACATTAAGATTATGGTGTAGGCCCCCTTGTGATGCCAAAACAGCTCTGACCCATCGAGGCATGGACTCCACAACACCTCTGAAGTTGTGCTGTGGTATCCGGCACTAAGAAACTTGTGGTAGGTACTTAGCACTGCATACTGGGAACGCCTCACAAGACCTGCTGTTTTGGAGATGCTCGGACTCATTCATTTAGCAATCAGAATTTGGCCCTAGTCAAAGTTGCTCAGATCCTTACACTTGCCCATTTTTCCTGCTTCCAAAACATTAACTTCAAGAACTGACTGTTCACTTTCCACCCAATATATCCCACCCCTTGACAGGTGCCACGGTAATGAGATAATCATTATCTAATGCAGGGGTGCCCGCACTTTTTTGACTTGCGAGCTACTTTTAACATGACCATGATCTACCTACACTAAGAATGAGATATAGATATATATATATATATATATATATATATATAATACACACACACAATATATGTTCATGTACCCTGCATATCTGCATGATCCCTTATGACACACTACAATTCAGTACATTTTTGGTCAGTACTTTACTCTGATGACGTGCACTGAATAGAATCAGCCAGGGTTGCATAATTCGGACAGTAGCTGGTGGTAACCAGCCTTAAGCAGGCCTCCAAATGATGATCAGTCATTGTGGAACAGTATTTGGACTTAATAATCTTCATGTGGGAAAAGGGCTGAGTCACAGAAATAAGTAGAGCCAAATAATGCAGTCAAGGAGGTTGCACATTTCCTCATGTTTTCGTACTTTTCCCTTGTGAGTAAGTTCCAAAACTGTCCATGAGCCCTGGACTTCAGCTGAATGTCAGTCTGTAGTTCAAAATCTCATCCTCCACTTCAGCCGAGTTCAGGTGAAACAGAGTTGCAATCTACGATGCGAGTGAATCAACCTCAACATTGTCCCGAAATGGGTAGCACATGAATGTAGCGACTGGCTCCAGTAAAGCAAAGTCTTGAAAGCGCCTGTCAAACTCTGACCGACAGCTGTCAATCTGCTCCGTGCAGTGCAATGTTCTACTGCACACATGCCTTCCGCTGCGTCTCCAGCTCTGACACGAGGTTTTGGAAGTTCATGGTGCTGCAGCTTTGAGGACAGAAGGTGCATTTTCCGTTTAAAGGCACTCACTGAACTGATCATATTGACCACGGTTTGTCTTTTCCTTGCAGATCCAAATTAATCTCATTTAACATGTTGGTCAGATCGGTTTACAATGCCAAGTCCAGCAGCCACTGATCATCATTGAGTTGGGAGATTCTGCATGTTTAACAGCAAAAATAAACTCCCTTATCTCTGGACAGAGCTCTCGAAATCTCTGCAGGAATTTACCCCTACTAATCCATCTCACGACAGGTCATCTCCGATTGCTCGCAGTCTGCCGTTTCCAGATGTGCACAGAACAGCTGTATTTGAAGTGATCTAACACGTATAGAACAAGTGATCTTTGTTGCCTCATCCATGATCTCTTTCATGTTTAGCATTTTTGCGCTTAAGGCTTGTTGGTGTATGATGCAGTGGTAATTAATGAAGTCAGGGAAAGCATCGTCTTCCCTGCACTTAGCAATGAATCCATTTTAATTCTAATTTTAATTTAATATTTTGTTATAATGTATATGTTACAAAAGTTAATGTAAACACTTATCATTACTTATGAGATCATCTCATGGACTAACAAAGAAATCTCAGAAAATTAGACAGACATAACCACAGAAGCCTGAGCAATCCATGAGCTGCTTTACCTTGTCTCCTCGATGACGTGTCACATTAGTGATGCTTGACCTCAGCTGATTGGACACTTTCTGCATGACATCAAACCACCTGCAGGAGAGCACAAAAAGATAATCTTACATAGTAAAGTACAAACTCAAGTTCTGCGAAAGCACGTGAATCCTCACGTGCAAGTGTCTTTACTCACCCTGACGCGTCTTGCTCGTTTTCAGCTTGCACCATGTTCCTTAAACTAGCATCTGCGAGAGCCTGGGTGAAGTGTGTATACGGTGCCATGAAGCAATAATGATAGAGGCCTGGTCGCAGGCTGGACGAGCCCAGACGGAGGGCCTTCCCCTGAGAGCGGCACGGGTGCAAGGAGGTCCCATCGTACTGGGACGCTAGGTTAGTTCCAAACAGTGTCTTAAGCAGCTGAGGGAGAAACAATATCACAGTGGTATTACATATTACAGTTAGAGGCGTGTATGTGTGCGTGTGAAAGTGTGAGCATGTGACACACCTGTTGGACGCACACTGTTGCGAGAGTAGGTTCTCGTAAGAAACAGGACTTCAGGTACCCCAGGATTTCCTCCACACACTGAATGCAAAACACAGAGTGAACTCTCATTCCCTTTATCCATATTAACAAATTACAATATACACAGAACCAAGGAATAAGACACGATGTAACATGATTTTACAAGAAAATAATCAGCGACAGGTTGGTATGAACAGGAGTCATCAGTACCGCCTCGAAATATCAGCACGTCCTGGAGGGTTTTATTGCTCTTTTACCACAGCAGTTTGCAAACAATTACAACTGACTTACTAATTATAGAGGTGACACATGATGCACTTAATCTGTGTATAGTTATATTTGAGGTTATGGAACATCGACAAAACAAGTTTGTTCTTGTAATCACTAATGTAAAAACAGCTAGCAACAGCCATTCCCTCACTTTCCCCAAAATATACTAAAACAAACAGAACCAGTTTGTCATGTTACCAATGAAAAGAATGGAAGTCTAAGGGCAGTTGTTGGGGATGTAAATAAACATTAAAGGGAAAGATTGATCTTAAGTGTTTGTAAAATTAGTCCTTTCTGATTTTTTGAGGAAAGAATGTGTAGTTATCAGAATCAGAAAAGGGGTTTTATTGCCAAGTACAGTTTTTAGCACATACAAGGAATTTGTTGTGGTGTTGATGGTGCACGTCACACATTTGTCTGGTACCATGTACACTAGTTTTCGGCAGATTTCCATAGAATCTTAGGGAAGGCATAAGTAACCTGAATCATTTCATTACATTGTTTTCATCATTACATTGCAAGGTGAATGCACTCAAAAAATAATATTTATTGACAGAGATCCACAACTACCCCTAGACTTTTATTATTTAAACATAATAATAATAATTTATCAATTTGTATAGCGCTTTTTACAATGGTACATTGTCTCAAAGCAGCTTTACAGAAATATCATTTTTACATTTTTACATTTACAAGCGACTTACTAATGAGACACACTCACACACCAATGGTAGCAGAGCTGCCATGCAAGGTGCTAGCTTGCCATTGGGGGCAACTTAGGATTTAGTGTCTTGCCCAAGGACACTTCGGCATGGGATCACCCGGGTCGGGATTCGAACCGCCAACCCCACGGTTAGTGGAGTAGTGGACAACCCGCTCTACCCACTGAGCCACAGCCGCCCCAATAAACGAGTTATATATTCTTTTCCCATTACAGTGAAATGCATCATAATTCTAAGTTGTGGTTAGAAATCAGTAGAGAGTGACCAATAATCATTTTTACACATATTTTCATCGATATTTAAGCATTGTTCCATAATCTGATATTGGTTTTGTAATAAGGGATGTACCGATAAATGGCCATCTTGTGGGTGTTTTGAGAATTGCACGTAGGACTGTTATTGCAGCACTGCATCTTGATTTTTTTACTTTTTTTTTTGATGTGTTAGAAGTATTTTCATGTGCTTTATTTGTTTTACCTGTCTTTTTACCTAATGGTGTACTTGTATAGCGCTTTTATCCAAAGCGCTTTACACTGTGTCTCATTCCCCCATTCTCACACACACCAATGGTAGCCGAGCGGCCATGCAAGGTGCTAACTAGCCATCGGGAGCAACTTGGGGTTCAGTGCTTGCCCAAGGACACTTCGGCATGTGGAGTCATGTGGGCCAGGAATCAAACCGCCAACCCTACGATTAGTGGACAACCCTCTCTGCCACCTCATTTTTTGCACTCTTTCAGACCCTTCTATTTATTGGTGTATAAATAAGTTGTTTTGTATTCAAGGAGGAAGCGAATCTGATTTTTTCCTCTAAATAAAATGGTCTGTTTAGTTCAGTGGTGGTGTTATCACTGTGTCAAAAACAGAAGTAAAACAATGAATAAATAACGGTTCTGCATATCTGTTATTGGGCACATAAAAACGCAAATAATCGATATCGGTAATTTAAAAAATCAATATAATCGATTGATCTCTAGAAATCAGGCTGAAAAATGCTGGTATATTCAAACAAGCAAAGTAATTACATAAAACGTCACACATTCAGTCATACTTTGCCGATGTCGTGCAGGGTGGCTAGCTCCAACAGCTGGGACAGAACGTCAAGCGCAGACCGCAAGAAGCTGCCAAATTTTTCACTGGTGTTGTGGAGGTCGAGAGTTACCTTGAAAACACCCACAAAGTCCGACATGACAAACTAACCATTACAAGATTTATTTATTTACTTATTTATAACAAACAGACGTCCTTCTGAGGTTGTATAACCTCGATTGAAATAACCAGATGTCAGAGACTACTCTGTCTCACTTTGTAGTTGGCGTGAGTGGCTTTGAGCACGTCGTAAAGCTTCAGATAAGGAGGCAAGTGATAAAAGCTGCCCACAGAGGTGGATTTGCTTGCCGGAGCTGTGCCTGTGCTATCCGTTGGTCTGCCTGTGTAAAAACAGAAGGATCCCAGGATTCAGATCTTTACATTAGTATGCAAAAACCGGCCTATCCTAACATTTTTGACTTCGGAATTAGAAATTCATATAGTTAAGCAGGCAATTCTTTTTTTTTTTTTTTTAAACAGACCAACAAGTTCAACATATTCAAGAACTGTACCACTGAAACAGGCTGTTTGGATTGTTATTTATTTACCCTTTAAGTTTATGACTAATAAGAACATTCCTCAGTCAGGGATTAATAGGATGCTTCCTTCAGACGAAGAAGTTAATTTATTGATCTTTGGCAGTTAATTCAAGCTTCAAAAGTGAATGGAATAAAATTCTTCTGGTCACTTTTTTTTGTTAAGGAGGCTTTCATGTTCAACATTTGACAACTACTTAATGGATCCACTAACCGCAGCTGGCAAAGAAAACGCAGCCAGTCTGACGCAAATACTCGTCAAGTGTCATGGGTCATCCCATTCTACCTGCATTGCTCTCTCCTCCTTTCTTTGGGCTCATGGGAGTGGTGCTGGGTTCAGTTGTGTCCTTCTCTTTGCCCTTTCGCCTGATTGGACTTAGAGATGGAGTGTTGGTCAGCGATGGCAATGTAGCCTGGTTTAAAAACAAAAACAAATTAAATAAATAAAAACCCCACCACCTTTATGGTTTACTAAAGATCTCAAAACACAAACCGTTTTATTCAGTGATTTAGATGATATATATACACACACCATTATACACACACACACACTTCTATAAAAAAGCATTTCTTGTTTATAAAACAATATTGTATTACCTTCACCACAGGGCCTGGGGACGTGTCCTCCAGGACATGTGCACAGATGTTCAGGACCTTCAGCAAGTGTGAAAACAACTGCTCTGCCATAGCAACTAGGGAACGGTCACTCAGAGCAGGCCACACCTCTTCCTGTTTGGAGGGAGCAGAGCTGGACTCTTCCTCACCACCCCATGGGCTTTTCATGCACTTTGGTGCAGCAGCTTAAGTTTCGGAATGGAAGCAGGACACAGACAGGTAAGGCAACAAATATCAAACCTTAAAGATTATGGTACTTTTTTCACATATCGGCTCCTTTTAGGTACTGGCTGATTCAAATGTAAAGTAACAGGATGTAAGATTTTACAATTTCCATCAGTCCTGTGTGCTTTTTCACCTCTTATGGCATAATATCAGACTCTTTGACTCTCTCACTCCTCTTTGTTTACTTTTTCACATTCATTCATTCTCTCTGTCTCTCAGTCTCACTCTCTGTCCTGATTGGCAATGGGTTCTGTTACTGTGTAATTGGACTTACTTCATGCCTGAGCCGGTGTATTAAGTAGGTGTACTTTCCTGACATCCCTAACATATTAAAATAATAGAATTGTCACAGGACCATATGACTCAATGTAATTTTTGATGTAATAATGTAATATATTTAAATATAGATAAAATATGTAGAAAAATTGGGGAGTCATTTGTATGCTATCCCAATCTAGAAAATTCTCTCAGTTCATCCCACAGTGCCCCAATCAAAGCTAAAATTTCTAAAAGTGCATGTGTACTATTGCAGTATTCTTGTGTGCATTAAAATAAACAGAAATGGCAAACCAAAATGTCAAGATTGTGAAAGTCTAAATCAGGTTGCGCACCAGCAAGCAGGTTTCCAGCCAGCATCAAGGCATCCTGATGAGCAGAGAGGTCCAGTGGGAACCAGGCAGAAGACAGGAGCGACAGTACCATGCTGGCCACACCGACAATCAATGACCTACGGCCGTCTTCGCTGCTGTCACTCTGGCTCTGAGATAGACTAGAGAAATAGCGCACAGATTAATATAGGTAAACACTTTAAATAATAAGAGTTAACATGATACAGTGTGAAATAAGCATGATGTGCATTTCCCCCAGACTTTTAAGAATTGTTTTGCCAACTAGCAGGCACTGCAACATAATACAGGAATTTATATGTTAGCTGGTTAATATTACAATAGTTAGAATGCAAACAACCTTTACTGAAACATTCATAGTAAAACTGTAACATTAACATTTATATATAGATGTTTGTTACTTTTTACGCATCTCTCTTAAGTCTTACAGAAGTTGTCATGAGAATGATTTTGTTATAGGAAGGGTGCCAATAATATGTATATTATTTAAAATATATATATATTTATGGGTGATGCATACTTATACTGTGGAGAGACTTCCTGTCTAGGAAATACCGTACACATACTGTGCTCACCTGTAAGAGCGTGCTTGGCTGCGGGACTGGCTGGATCGGCCAAAGTGGAACACAGGAGAGCTGACAAAGCCGCAGTGCCACCCTGTGCTCCAGGTGCACACTGGGAAAGTGAAGGATATCAGACACAGTGCCTCGCAGCAGCCGAACTGAAGCAAAGAGAGAACAGAATGTATATTTAAAGAGTTATTTCACGTATATTTAAAGAAATTACCGATGGACTCGATTTGTATAGCTACAGAGGAACTCAAGTCTCAGCCTTCTGAAACTTACAGTCAGAGCTCTAGAGGTGGAGGAGGTAAGCGCATGAGAGATGGCGGTGATGACTCGAGAAAGGTTGTTCTCCACTGTAACGTCGGACACGCCCGGTGACAGACTGTAACCTCGATATGTGCTATTATAAAGCACACGAGTTGCAATAGTCATTTAGAGAGAATTTTTTTTTTTTTAAGTGTTAACACATTACACAATTGATCATTACACTGTATGCTGTTTTTACCGTGTGATGGTGCTGACGGTAAACTGAGAAGGCGGCTGCGTCTCGTGCATCAGAAGCTGCAAGTAGACACTGCTCTGATCACGTGCAATAGCCACTACTGGATCTGCCTGAGCCTGGTCACAATCATAGAACAACCTAGAGACCAGTCTGGAAAGAGGCACACACAGGTATTTAATTTCAACTGGCATAAACTGTCAAGTGAACAAAAAATTATCAAGATGTTCGCAGCGTACAAGGACTTGGCATTCCGCTGATAAAAGACTGCATTCTCCCTCTGTGGGAAATCAGGTAGAATCAGCCAGCCAGAGACAGCGAACAATAGCTTGGTTTCTTTTTTTTATGGACCGAGATCATAATCATAAATAATGTGTGACAAAGTTAATACCATCCTAGCAAAGAGTTCCTTGCCTTTGAATGCCTGGTATTTTCTATTAGCAATTCTGTTCACCCAAGCAAGTGATAAGTCGCTTATTTGATGGTGGTGGTAGCACAGTGGTTAAGACATTGTACTTCAAATCCCAGCCCCACCAAGGAGCCGCTGCTGGGCCCGTGAGCAAGGGCCTTAACCCTCAACTGCTTAGTTATATGCAGTAAATGAGAGAAATTTGGATAAGGGTGTGTGCCAAAATGCCATAAATGTAGCTTGTCTTTCGTGGGTGTGTAGCAGCTTAGATTTGAAAAGCAAATGAACTGTACTAGTTGCATACATTCACTATCATAATTCACATTTGGCCACCGAGGAAGCAGGAATTGTCACAGCACTGTCCCTCGAGCTGACGCTATTCTTCGAATCTCTATACTTTAAAATTATATATATAT